>RQWE01000115.1:0-65780 GCA_004028395.1 Leptographium galeiforme
GGCCGTCGTCGGTGCCGGCCAGCCCGGATCCGCACAAGATGCAGCAGATGCTGCGGCTGCTGCTGCTGCCGCCGCCGCCACCGCCCGCGCCGGCGGCGACGCCAAGTCCACCGCCCGTGGTGGTGTCGCCGCCGCCGATGGGGCCGATGGGGGGAGGAGGACTGTCAGTTCTGTCAGATCTGTCAGACCTCGGCAGCACGGCCGGCTCGTCCATGGCGGCGGCGACGGCGGCCCTCGGGTCGGCCAGCCACGGGCAGGCGTTGTCGTCGTCGTCGTCGTCGTCGCGGAATCACCAGCACCAGCACCAGCACCAGCACCAGCGCACGACGAGCCGCGACTCGGCCATTTCGCCGTCGGCCTGGGGCAGCTCGGCGGCCAACCACGCGTTTCACAAAAAGGGACCGTCGCCGGTGCGATCGCCGGCCCCCGACGCCGACGGACTGGCGCGGCAGCCGTCGATGCATGCGGCCCAGGGGGCGATGCGGACGGCTCAGGCTCAGGCTCAGGCCCAAGCTCAGGCCCAAGCCCAGGCCCAGGCCCAGGCCGCGTCGTCGTCGACTGCGCGGCGGCAGCGGGCGCTGTCGTCGCCCTTTCCGTTTCCCGTTCCCGACACCACCGCCTCGGGAGGGCCGTCCGGTGCCTCGGCCAGTGCCTCGGCCAGTGCCACGGCCAGTGCGCTCTCGGCGGCGACGGCAGCCGCGTCGGGCACGCGACGGCCGCCGAGCCGGCCGTTTAGCTTTGTGGCCGAGGCCGGCGCGGTGCCGTACACGACCATGGACCGGCAAATGTTCACGGCGACGCCGCCGGTGGCGCAGGAGCGCGAGGAGAAGCGCCACCAGGAGCAGCTGCAGGCGTCGGCGGTGGCCATGGCGCGGCAAATGTACAATGTGAGCCGCAGCAGTGGCGGATTGGGCGGCAGCAGCAACGAGGCGGGTCCGTCGTCGTTGACGGCCAAGCCGACTGCGACCTCGTCAACAACCTCGACGACGACGCTGCAGGAGGCGGCGTACCGGCTGGCGCAGGAGCGGCTGGCGAAGCTGCACGCGGAGCACGCGCGGGACCGGGAGTACCGGGAGCACTACGTGGGGCCGGCGGACAAGAAGGAGGGCAAAGAGGGACGCCAAGGAGAAAAGAAAAGAGTCGTCGGGTCCATGCGCAGCCGGCTGCGGCGGCGGTCGTCGAGCGACAGTGCCGTCATCCAGTCTGCCCAGTCTGCCCAGTCTGCCCAGTCTGCCCAGCAGCGCGACCGCCAGTCCGTCCTGGCGGCGGCCCAGCGCAACGTGCAGGCCCAGATGCGCGCCATGGACGAGCGCCTCGTCGACTCGGGCCGCGTGCGGCCGTCGCCGCAGGCCGCGTGGGAGCACAAGGCGGCCAAGGCGGCCCAGGCCCGCAGCGACGCCCGCGTCGGCCGCCAGCCCGCCGCCGACGAGGTCGACCTCGGCGGCGGCCGCTTCATGTCGCGCGCCGCCGTCGAGCTGATTGCCGCCGCCCGCGTGCAGCCGCTGCTCGACGAGATCAACGAAAAGGCCGAGGCCGAGCACGCCCGCCAGGCCGCCGCCCGCCAGGCCGCCGCCGACCGCAAGGAGGACGCGGCGACGCAGCGTCGACAGAAGCGTGAGTTTTTTTTTTTTTTTTTTTTTTTTTTTTCTGTCTTTTTCTGTCTTTTTCTGTCTTTTTTCGTTTTTTCCCTCCTCTTTTGGCTAACAACTTCCCCCCCCTCCTCCCCCCAGACGACGAAAAGGCGGCCAAAAAACAAAAAAAGGAGCCCGCCGACACGGCCGACGCCACCGCCCAAGACGCCACCGACGAGGTCATGACCGGCGCCGGCGGCCGGTCGCAGTCGGCCCTGTCGGGCTCGGCCACGTCGCCGTCGTCGTCGCCAACCTCGCCCAAACGCCTCTCGAAGCTGTTTGCACGGATACCCAAGCTGCAGCGCGGCAAGGGCGCGGCGCATGGGAACGCTGGCGCTGAGAGTAGTGAGGCTGCGGCGGGTCAGACTGGTGAGACTGGCGAGACTGGCGAGACTGGCGAGACTGGCGAGACTGGTGAGGCTGGTGAGGTTGGTGTGGCCGGTGTGGCTGGCATGGCCGGTGTGGCCGGCATGGCTACCGCTGCTGCTGCCACATCTCCCGCCGTTTCCCCCACTACCGAGACTGCCCCTGTGCTAGGAGAGGCTCCTGTCTCGGGAGCCGCCTCCTTGTCCGAGGCGGCCCCCGGGTCTGAAGCGGCCCCTGTTTATGAAGTGTCGCCCATTTCGGAAGCGTCCCCGACTTCTGGAGCGGCCCCGGCCACCTTTTCAGACCGCTCCGGCGCCGCCGCGTCTCCTGCCACTTTCCCAGACCTCTCCACAGACCACACAGACCCAGACCCAGCACACCAAACAGACCCAGACCCAGCACACCAAACAGACCCAACGGACCCAACAGACCACACAGTCCACACAGACCACACAGACCACGCAGACCCCGCTGACGCGACCGACCCCGAATCTCCGCCCCATTCACCACTCTCCGACGCCTCGTCCGGATCGCCCAAGGCCCGCGTCCGCAACTGGATCAAGTCGCGCTTTGCCCGTCCACGCGCCCGGTCCTCCGCCTCGGCCACGGCCGCCGATCCCGTGTCCGCGCCCGAGCCGTTTCTCGGCGGCCACAGCCTCGCACAGTCGGCCGCGGTCCCGAAATCACCGCTGACCCAGCCGACCCAGCCGACCCAGCCGACCCAGCCGACCCAGCCGACCCAGCCGGCGCCGTTTTCGACCGATCCAACCGCCACCGCCAGCAGCACGAGCCTCGGCCACGCCGACAGCAGCATCCACGACGTCGCCCTCGCCAAGACCGGCTCAGCTGGGACTGCCGGGACTGCCGGGCCCTCCGGGCCAGTCTCGCCCACCGTGCCGGCCGTGTGGTCCAGGGGCAGTGTGAGCGGCAGCGGGGCCGAAGAGGACGAAGGGGCCGACACACAAGCCGCGGAGCCAGCGGCAGAGAAGGATGCTACCAAACCGAACCTCCCCTCGGACGGTCACACCACCTCGGAGCTGCAGCCACTCGTCCTCACCGCCGACCACGAGTCGTCCGACTTCACCGCGTCGCTTCCGCCCGACATGCTCGACCCGGCGACGGCCAGCATTCACACGATCCGCGACTCGCGCTTCCTCGAGGATCTACACGAGACAGTGTAGACGGATGATAAGGACAATAAGAATACGAAAATACGAAGAACACAAAAAACACAAAAAACACAAAAAAAGGAGGCCATATCCACCGGTATCTGCCCTTGTTTTCCTATCCTACAATGCGCCAACCTATGCCCCATGTACCTTGTATCTTTCCATGTATGTACCCAATAGTTGCAGCAAATATACCAATGCAAGAATGCACAGATTTCCCATCACTACATACTCCCCGCAAGCTCCTGTCGGTGACCGTAGCTGCGTCCCGGCTGGTACGTCAGCGGCAGAGCGCCGTTGCTGCCCACGTACGCCTCGTCGTCGGCATTCTGCAGCGGCACCCGCGACGAGCGCGCCGGCCGCGTGGCCCGCGCCGCACTCTGGCCGTAGGCGCCTTCGTAGTAGCCGGCCGGCTCGGTCATGTCGCCGGGCAGGCGGCTGCGGCGGCGCTCCTCGTCGGCGTCGTGGGCCTCGTTCTCCGCCTCGGCCATGCCGGCCACCTCGGCCGCGCTCTTGGGCGGCATGCCGTGGCGCGTGTGCACCGCCGGGTAGAGGTCGACGGCAAAGGAAAAGACGTAAAACGTAAACACAAACGCCACCACCCACTCGATCACGGCGCCGCCGTCCGGCACCCCATTAAACGACAGACACGCGTACACGATGCCGAGCGCAATCTCGAGCAGGATAAACGCCAGCTTGATCCAAAACGAGGCCCGCAGCGCCCGCACCGCGCGGTTGTGCAGCCCGAGCCGCTGGAACTCCCAGCACGCGCAAATGGCCGACAGCACGTAGCCGCCCAGAAAGAGCAGCAAGAAGCCGTCGTGCAGCTTCTTGTGGTGGGCAATGTCAAACACGGACAGCAAAATCAGCCCGGCCGTGCCGGCAAACGCAAACAGAATCGCCAGCACGCTCAGCACCTTTTGCCAGGTGCTGCCATTGGGCGTCAGCCGCCCGCGGTGGCGCAGCCAGCGGTCCGCCAGAAACGACAGGTCCAACAGGCCCGTCATGACGCAGCAGAGCGCAATGAACATGGGCTTGAAGCGCGGCGACGCGCCGACGTTGCTAATGTACGCCACCGACTGCGACGCCTTCATGCTGTCATAGTGCTCGCGGTGCGTGCCCACCGTCCAGCCGATGAGCATGCCGAGCAGCATGCCCAGCCATGTCAGCCCGGACAGGACGGGGAGCATCTGTCGGGTCCCTGGTAAGCTTGGCAACCCAACAAGGGGGGGGGTTCGACAAGCAGACAAACGTACCCAATAGGAGAATCCAAACATGTTTGATGGCCAGAAACCCTTTGCATCCAAAAAAAAATAATAATACCACACAGACGCCTCTGTGCAAAACGTTGCCCACTTCACTGTGTTTGCGTCCGTCCGGCACGCGGTGTGAGAATCCGACTCATCCCGCAAAACTCTGGCACGCGTTTCAAGTTCTTTTGGAAATTGCTCTGACGTCACCCATTGCGTGGTTGCTGTAGGCGTCACGTGGTATAGGTGGATATACTTGATTCCTGACCTGCGAGGCGACAAGACAAACGGTGCCAGTGGGACCCACTGGCCAAGAGTGACCGCCACAGGACTCGTCACTCCACCAGCAGCGCCCCGCGCAACGCATCTCACGTTCTGTGGCGTTTCCTGGTTCGTCTGGCCACCTTCTTCGAGCATCCGAGTACGAGTACGGATAGAACCTTTTACGGTCCGCAAACGTATCGTCACTCTGAATCAAAGTAACTAAGCTTCAATACTGGCGACCAATTCCTCAAACCATTCGTCCCTTTCAACACGTTCCACTGTAATACCAACAATGCGAGTTCAATCCTTGAGCCGTTCCTGCAAACACCTCCTGCACATGCACCAATTCTGTAGTCATCTCCAGCTGCTTGAAACGCTTTCCGTAGACCACTTACCTCGTCCGCCATGAAGATGCGTCTTCCTTTCCCCATTCGAGCAACGCGATCTGAATTTCCTGCCCTTTCCTGCCTAGCCCAACAGGTGAAGCGCGCGCCTTCCGTAGACGGATGAAAATGTCTAAAACCGGCAGGCACACGTATGTCGCGCTTCTCACCCATGGAGATGGGCGAATGGCGCGTATTCCAACCAGCGTAATATCTGCCGACCTCTGTTCTGCATAGTCGTTGCATACCACCAGTATCAGATTGTGCTGCTCTCTGCGAAAAAGAGGCAGATATGCCTCGTTCAAGCAGGAAGCAAGCTTCCTCAAGAGACCGCATTCTTCATCATGTACCGGGTATGGCATGACACCATACAAAGGAAAGCAGAAGCGTCCAGCAAACCGACGATCATCGCTCTTGCCCTGGTAGTTCGGGTGAGTGAAAATACCAGAGGCAGTCGCGATGCACGACCTTCCACAGAGTGTGTATTTGAGAATTCCACCCCGTCTTCTGCCTTGTGGCTTTTTCTCTCCTTTCTTTTGTAAAACTAAGGGCCATGAGGTGCAGCACGTCGACAAACGAGCAGCATCCATGATATACGGCCCACCCAACATTAGCACGTTATGTGCTTAGAATAAACGTCAGCTTGCTTCACAAGATGGATTGGCTTCCTCATAGCCTCTCGGTTTTGCCCTGCTTTGCGGGGACAGCTTGCACATTTGTCTCGTTCTCTGCTTGCTTACTATTTTTGTTTTTGCTTTTGTTTGTGTCTTTTGGAGCCGTCATGCTAACAAAATAGCAGTCAAGGTACGTCGCTTGCGGTGTTTTGCGTTGCTTTTCCCCACTGAAGATCTAGGTGCTGCACATCGTCATATGAGCAGCATCCATGATAAACGGCCCACCCAACCCGAGCACGATATGTGCTTAAAATAAACGTTAGCTTGCTTCAACAAGACGGATTGGCTTCCTCATAGCCTCTTTGTTTCGTTTTGCTCTGCTTTGCGTGGACAGTTTGCACATTTGCCTCGTTCTTTGCATGCTTACTATTTTTGTTTTTGTTTTTGTTTTTGTTTGTGTCTCTTTGAGCCGTCATGTCACTCGCGGTGATTTGCCTTGCTTTTTCCCACTGAAGATCTGGGTGCTGCACATCGTCATATGAGCGGTACCCACGACGTTGCTCCTCGTGGGATATCGCAGCAGTTTTCTTCTCGACGAAATCATTGCCGCAAAGACTCGACATCAAGCCGGGTTGACGTCTTCGCCCCAGCGGCTCATTTCTGTGGTCATCTCCCCCTTCCAAGGGCTCAGGTATTTCTTTCATCATTGCCCTTCTGCTTGAGCGTGCGTGAGGACACTGTCTTTGAGTTTCCCTTCAACTGATCGTCTTTTGGCTGATATCTTATTGACAGACGGTGCATACCATTCGATGCCAATGATTTGCGGATCCCCCACCTTGGCGCCGGCGCCTCAAGCATTCCGAATTTCACCTACCTACTATAACGAACGGCGGACTTTTCTTCCTCACCGTACGGATATTTCGGCGGAGGGGAGACATGATGACGACTACAAGAAAAGATGGGAGGATTTCCGCAAGAAACAGCAGGAGGAATGGCAGAGGATGGGTGGCAAATGGCACCGTGGAGGAGGGCCGCGGGCCCCTGGGTATTGAGCGTCAAAGGAATGGTGGAGGATAGGTGGTGACTGGCACCGTGGAGAGAAACTGGGTATCGAGCGTCGAAGGAATGGTGGGGGATGGGTGGTGACTGCATATTGAGCGTCGAAGGAAGGGTGGAAAGCTGGTGGAATATGGGCTTTCTTTGACTGCCTACTGCTTACTGAATGAGTCAAGTGTGGTCAGCACAATGTCCTTGCGTGTTATTAAGCAAGCTCTATGAAACGAATCAGTCAACAAATACTCTGCAACGCGATCAAGACAGAGCTGTATCTGCATATTTGTACACTGCTGCATTGGACCTTGCCTGGTACGGCACTCTTGGCCCCAACGAGCACACTCAACCTCGTGAGGCCCGCACTTGGAGTAGCAGCCACATCGTATTCGTTCCAAGCGATAGCTCGAGAAATTCAAGGATACAGCAGATCATCCCGGACAAAGTAATTTTATTCCAGCATCTCCGTGCTCGGTAAAATCCATTTACAGGGTATGAGCTGCGATTTTCGATACTGGGAGCAAGTCGGAAGTCCGTCAAGCCGCCCTCCGGCCGCTTCACCTGTTGATTTTACACATTACCCTACCCCACAACAGACAGCGTCTCGAGTCGTACCCCATACCACTAATTTCCCGAATTTTAGCAGTCAGTCCTCTTAGTTCACCACTGGGCGAAGTCCCGCAAGGCGGTTGAGGTCCGACCGGAAACCTCAACGACCCTCCATCATTTTCAGGATCGTATAGCCTTTGCACACCTTTTACTCTTCTTGTCATTGAAACGGTTCTCTATTCCCAGGCCACGACCAGAAACTGAAACATTGTCGAGCTGTAAGAAAGCGACCACATTGTACTAATTATGGTATTTTTGCTTTCTTATTGTCTCTTGTTTCGTAAACTGCATCTACCTTGTTTTCTTGTTTCGTACGTTTTGCTGCTACAATTATTTCCAACTTACGGCTTTTTACAGCTTTTTACAGCTTTTTACAGCTTTTTACAACCAAAGGGATATTTGCTGGCTGATTGGCTAGCTGGCTGGCGGGAGAACCAAAACTAACGGCGTAGCCAATCACAGCCCTTCATCTGGTGAGTAATCGCCGTAAATGATATCGTGGGCCCGGTCTTTTACGACTGTTTACGGTCCTTTACGGCCGTTTACAACTTTGCGGCGCGAAGAGTACGCCCGCAGTCGGTGTGCTCCAGCCGGCACGGCGGGGTCGCGGGGTGCCCAGAATTCTCTTACCTGTCCTTTGCAATTCACAGAATTCTCTCACCCCTAAAAACCCATGCCGGTTGGAAAGAATCAACACCATCAAGCAGCCATATAATCACTTTCTCATAGCCTTGCATCATGGACACCTCGGAGACGACGGATCCGACGGACATGTGCATCGAATGCACCAAGCGTGCCACCAACCGCTGCGCCCGGTGCAAGACCATTCTCTACTGCTCGCCAGAATGCCACAAGGCTGACTGGCCCACGCACAAGCTGCTCTGCTCCGCCTTTGCCAGCTTTGACGTCTCTACCCGGCCCAGCTAGGACCACTTTCGGGCGGTCCTCCTGCCGGCCACGGAGGCGAAGCCGCGGCTCGTCTGGCTGCGATTCGACTGGATCGACGATCCCGAGGGCAGATACCGCGCGCCCTACATGAAGGCATTCCCCAGCCACGGCGATCTCAGTCGTGCTAGCTACATTTTTGAAAACGAGCCGCTCGGCCGTACGCTCTCCGACACCCTCCTCCTCCAGTACAACGACAACTTTCTCGTCGACGGGTCCGAGCGCAGCCGCAGCGCCCGCGCCATTCTGGCCGCGAAGCCGGGGTCCAAGCACGTGTGGCGCGACACGATGGTGGCCTTTGCCCTCAACGGGTTCACCTACAAGATTGATGACCCCCGTGACTTTAGCATGCGCGACTTCCGACACGTCGTCGACTACATGGCCTGGTACGGCCGCGTGGCCTACGGTGTGCAGCACACTGATGAAGAAAAGATACACGGCGTCCGCATCAACTGCCGCGGCGACCAGGACTTGTTTGGGAAGCCGGTCTATGAGTCCGTCGAGATTGCCCCAGGCGATCCCATCTTTTCTCCGTCGAGTCAAAACACCCCGGGCATTGCCGAGCGCGTCGGCATCCCCATCTTTACGCGACGTCTCGCGCCCGATCCGGCCTGGGACGGCGATGCAAGCGGCGCTTTTGCCAACCAGAACGCCACGTTTCTGCACCTCTGCTGCGACCCCGACGCCGCGTTCAACCCCTCCACCGGCTCTCTCGGCTGGGGGTGGGCACCACGACAATGGCAGAACAGGGTGGGGAGCGTCCTGGTTGTGAGGCAGGACAAGCAACCTCTGACGCCACTCCACGTGGAGGCGCTGTGCAGGTACTGCTGGGACAAGGTACAGCCGCTGATGGAAAGGTCACTGGAGAATCCTGGCTTTAGCAAGAGCTCAGCTCTGGCCAGGATCAGCAGGGCATCCTTTGTCACCCACTGGGACCAGCTGCTCGGGGAGAAGAAAAGGGAGGGGGAAAGGGTAGACACGACGTCTCCTTATGCCGTCTAGAGGTTGGGATTACTTGGAAGCGAGAAAGACGGGAGGGCGTATGACAAAGAGCCAGCGCTGGCTACGTGACCTACTGTAAATGTCTGTCAAAGAAGCTTGGATAGGCCCCCTAAATCTAATCTCTGATTTCGAGCCATGGATGGTTTAGTAGCTCGGCTGCTGTTTCTCTATCTTCTGGGTCCCACCGCAGGGCCCTGCGAATGAAATCCAAGAACTGGGCTCGATTTTCTCCATCGAGGGATGGTACTGAGGTTTCCAGAGACGTATCAGGTATAAGTAGTGGGAAGAGGAAGTCACCTAGGATATTGTCAGTATGCGGGATTTCACTAAATACAGATTGGGAATATCCCAACCGTAGTCATCGAAGAAGGGACCATGGTAAAAGTCTCGTGCAGTTTTGGCGAGTTCCCCTTCCAAGTTGAAACACGCGTCGTCCCACTCGACGTCTTTTGCAAGTCTCTCCTTTTGCAGAAGCTTCTTTGGTGGCGGGCCGAGTAAAGCAATCATTTCTGCAATGTGCCTCTTCGCTTCATATTTGCGGCTTTGACCGGCAAGGTGTTGAAAGAGGTCCCTCCCTTCCAACATGTTCCAGATCTTTCGCAATTAGACACCAAACTAAAATAAGGAGAGATGGGTGTAGGGACCTGGGACATACTAGTACAGCTAAATTCCATATATCCGCGCTATAGCTCCATCCCGTTCCGAGTAGAACTTCGGGGGCATGGTAGGCTGGAGCTTGAATAGGGTCTCGGAGAAGGTTGCCCGTGTCCCCGAATTGTGCCAGACCAAAGTCGGTTATCTTAGGTACTAGCCCTGGCTTCCCTATCTCTAGATCGCCGAAGTTGTTTTGAGACTGGTAGATCAATCTGCCATCTTGTGCTACCTTGCGACAGGCTGGATATTCCGTGGTGACAGAATGCGCGAAACGTTTCACAATGTCGGGGCTTTCCAGTGTGATGAGAATGTTGTCAAGTTTCAAATCTCGGGACCAAATCAGCCGTAGTAGGAAAAAAAGGATTTATGTAAGAACTAGCCACTTACCTGTGTGGATAACATGGCATTGTGAATGCAGATAGTCTAAGCCGCTGAGAATAGTTTTTGTGTACGCTTTGACCAGGCTAGACGGGAAGGTTCCGCTCGGGAAACGGCATCGTAAGATGCTGAGTGGTTCTCTCAACAACTCTTGGACAAGACAAATATGGCTGTTGCCCCTAGGGTCCATCACGTCGAAAGTGTCAACGAGTTCTGACACATGGGGAAAGCCTCGGTGACGCCGGTTTCTCCTCTCTAGAAGACGCTGGTATATCTTTCTCTCATTTTGACCCTGGACTTCTGGAAAGTTGGAGTTGCACACTTTGAGGGCAACATAATTGGTCCGGTAGGAGAACCACCTGCGGCGTCTGGGTCAGCGCGACCGGCGACAGACCTTCACTCCCAGACAAGAGGGCACAACCTGTTTTACCTCTTTTCTTCGTATGAAGCCAGCCAGACTGTAGAGCTGCGGCCGAATCCCAGCTTCGTGATGACTTTGTACTTGTTTTTTAGCAGGTCGCCGATGGTGACAGGATAAAAGTGAGCTGGATTGTAGCCAGGCAGGCATTCTTCTTCAATTGGCTGGTGTGAAGGCAGCAAGCGCGGGGATGCAGTCGCCAAAGCAGTCATCGAACGAGCCGATGGATAAATTGTGCGATTTTGCATGAAACTACGGAGGAACATTGAAATGAATCGGCCCAGGTGATGTGATGAGTTATCTTATGTGGGAGAAAATGAGGCCTAAAAAGGAGGGGTCTGTTACTGTAGAATACTCATTTAGGCCCCTAAAGTGGGGCTTTTATCCAGCTCGACTCGAACCTGTATTGGAGGCTGCCAGTTTAACACTGGCTCGGGCTGTTCCTCTCTGGCCAAAACGAATAAGCAAAGCATGCTGGCTCGCATGTTCCCCTATGAATCGGGCTTTTTTACAAATGCATGCCGTCGCAAGTCGGTCTTTCCAAAACCAATGATGTGACCAGATCCCTAAACTCTATCTTCAAAGTATTGGTGGTATGTCGTCGTATTTTTTCGCAGTAAAGTCCAAGCCTCCATGCACTGGATCTTACGTCGTCACCTTTGCGGCGTGCTTGGTCTAGAACAGAACACATGAGAAAGGCGAGAGCCCGCAGGGATGGAGGTGGGGTAAAACTTAAGCTTCGTGTGGTAGTGCGGTTAAATAGGCTTTCGTGGCAGGTACTGTGGGACCTGGGCGTTGTGGATAACATCAGGCAAAACTGCAGGCAAAATAGATTTGGCAAAATCTTGTAGTCCCTACCTTTCGTCGGCTGTATTGTTGAGTCCACAATATCCTTTGTTTTTATCATGGCATTACGCACCTCGAGTTCGACCAATCCATTCCTACCTTCATAATAAGAGACCCAAGTAGTCCATGTGCTGGCTTTCATTTGGGCTGCCTGGAAGAGTGGCAATCTGCCCAACTGAGAAATTTGTGTGTGCGCTTGGGATGGGGATCTCGAAGAGATTCCGAGATGTGAGTGCCCATGGTATTTCGACTGGTGCTTGCGGAAGATGTTACACGACCCGGCCGATGACAGCAAGAGGCTGCCTACAAGTAGTCTGGTCTTAGACAATGGGTATCAGTCGCTTTCGCCTACGGGAGAAACTGACGTGGTCCGAGTCGTCCCGTGCTAGGATTTAAAGTTCTGATTTCTGATAATGAGGTGCATCTCTTAACACACCCCTCCCTGGACATAGCCCTCCTTGCAAGTCCCCTCCCGGATGAAGATTTTCGTCCCAAGAAATCCCTCTCAAAACCCGCAAGATACGTTCTACCTTCCGACTTGTATGCGTTTTTGTACGTCGCCGCGATATCTCAACAGCCATGATATGTCCGAATTGCCTTGGCATCCATCGGGATCTCTTTCTCCAACTCCACGACAGAGTTCATACACTTTATAATTACCAGGACTTGATGGCCTCGGCAGCTAATTGTCATCTTTGTGCCATCTTCGCCGGCTTAGTATCCTCCGCGGCGTACAGCAGACATTACTTGGTATCTAAGGGGAGCGAAGGCTATGACCCGACGATGGAAAAAAGTGTATTCAGACTCTACGCCCCGCACTACCAAGTGCAGCAAAACAAGATTCGTTTGCCCAACGGTGTCATAGTGGTGCATTTGAATGTAAACGTGCAGAGTATGAAAAGTCGCCAGTCCAAGCTAGTACTTCCGACCACGAGCTATTGTGGGAACGATAGCCTTTGATGAGCTATTTGTAGGGCTGGGGTACTACATGCCGGTTATGACCCACGGCCTTGGCGCTGAGCCAAAGTGCTAGTACTGGGATGAAGAGTCCTACTTTATCGACCACAGCACCAGAAGCGCCCGACCAACAAAGCGATGAGCCGGCCGCTGAGCGCTACGCATTCTTGCACCGCTGGATCTGGACTTGTTTAAACGAGCATCCGGCATGCTCACCTGGGGCCTACCAGTCTCATTTGCGCGCTTGCCATGACCGCAAGCAACGAGCCCTAAAGGATGCCAAGAGAGGCAAGCTCAAGAATTAGTTTCTAGCCATGCTAGACGATGATGAGAAGGATAGGCAAGATATTGAGAGAAAATTGTTGAAAAGGCTCCAAGATATCCTTTTAATTCCGCGAGGCCTTGGAGCCGGCGAGGCAGACCGAGTATGGCTTCCGACGAGGCTGATTGACGTGGGCGAACCAAACTCGGACTCGGATCCGCACTTGTGCCTGGGCCAGGACTGCGATGCCCCCAGAAAGGGCCAACGTGGCGCTGAGCCACTGCTGGGTAACACGCCCCACCGCCATGACCACTGTCGAGAACCTGAGAGTGCACTATCGTCGGATTCATTGGCGACATCTGTCCAAGATGTTTCGAGATGCCGTTCGGGTCACGAGACTGCTTCGTGTTGATATACGGGTGTACCGGAAACTGGGGTGATTATTGTTTAGCGGCAAGGGTTAGGATAGCGACTTCACGAACCTGTAAGGTGGCAGACGCACAGCTTATTCACTGGGCTTTTTGGCAACGGTTCTCGTGCTCGCCATCACGCGGAAAAGGAACCAAGGATGTCTACAGCTTACTGAGCTCCCGATTGAAGACACTTTATATTTTGACACCTAGTCCCACTTACTAGCTACGCTGGACCGCGCGCCTGACAATGGTTCGTGGTTGCTGGAAGTGGTCGGCCGTGGGATGAGTCATGTCCACATTGTGTGTGCCCAGGGCTTTAGAATCTCTTTGGCAAATGTCTTTTCCCTACCCCTTCTTCTTCTTCTTCGAAATCAACAAGATACGCAGGAATGGCGAGAACCCAGGCTAGTAGCCTGCCACTGTTGGCAAGCAGGCCATCATTTGGCTCGTTCGCGGCACATTTTTTACCGGGATCTTTTATACACTGGGATTTGGATCTGCCTCCCCCTTTTTGACTCTTTTCGTCATATTCCCTTATATATTTTTACCTCTAAAAGATGCACTACCCCAGCCGTCCCAATTTTACAGGCCGTCGTGCCGCCAGCATCTCCCTGGCGCGCTGCCCGGCTCTTTTCCCACGCGCTCGCGACATGGTTCCTTTACCATGCGCTTACAGCATGGCTCCCTTTTAAACTGCTCTTAGGGATCGCTCCCACCTCCAAAACCTCCGTGGCAGATGAGCCAGAACAGCCCTGGCAGCGGGCCCGGAAGCAGAACCAGACCGACAGCTACGTCTACGCCCTCCCCGATGAGGTTCTCCTTCGGATCCGCGATTACGTAGACCCTGCTACGCGATACGCCCTCCGCCAGTCCTGTCATCAATTCATGCGCATCATCTCCGATCTCGATCGGAAAGCGGGCAAGCCGTGCAGACACTGGAATTCCATTAACCAGGTTAAGTTTGGTGGCTCTATCCCGCTTCCATTCCACAATGCTCGTTGCGACCCACCAGACGACTGTAACCTTCCGGCCTATGACGGAAGCTTTCGAAACCACCTTTCCTGCGGTTACTGCCTTTACAACTACGAAAGTGGCCGGTATCACCAGACCCTTTCGGAGCTTAGCGAGCGTCTATGGTGCACGCAATGCTATGATGGTCATCCAGCGCTCGCCTTCTCCAAGGCTCAACGCGCCGTACCAAGCGCTCACCGCATTTGCATTGGCTGGGAAGGCAGAGTCCGGGGCTGCCCCCACATGACCGTGTCTTGGGCCAGTCTCGAGGAACTAGATGAAAAGCGAAGGATTTCCAAAGATCCAAAATCCCCCATATGGAAATTCGCTGCACGGAATGTCCTTTGGTATTTCCAACAATTTTCCACTTTGACAATATCGACAATACGTTTTGGCTTAGTTGGAGTGTTAAGGCTTTTGCCCTTAATCCTTCTGTCCCCGTTACTAGGCAGCATCTGCGCAACTATCTCGCAAAGGACTACGCGTTCCAGCACCAACTCTGTCCACACGTGCAGAAAAAGGACTTGCAGCTCTTGCTACCCTTTGAACCTGACAGTTGCGCCTGCTTTGACGACCCACTGAGGCAAGATGAGACCTGCGGCCGATATCACTGTCATGAATGGGCAGGCAAAGCAGCAACCGGGGTATCAACAGCACTATGTTGCAGATGTCTTGCCAACCAAGACACCAGACGAAAGGGAATGTTTATGCCTGGAGATCCCTATACTACTCAGTCGAATGGTGTCCTGACGTCTTCCCGCCGTTACAAGTGCAGGATTTGCTACACAATCTATGAATGGATACGACACTCTAATCCCGTATACCTCCGGACGAGGAGCGCTATACGCCCCGAGGAATGGTTAAGAGCGCTTGGTCTAGATTCGTGGGGAGCGAGGCAAGATGAGCAGTTGCGCGGAGTATTTTGGTGCAACGATGCAACTTGTCCCACCGAATCCGAATGGACGTTCGTATTTAGAGGTTTACGTGAGAATTAGCCTGTTAGAGAAGGCAGATTGGCAATCGCTCCCATACACTTTATTTGGCTCTGCAACAGTTGATGACGATGATGATGATATTAAACGCCGCAGGGAGGGCCGTAGGCTCTCCAGACCTCCCTGGGGGTATGGGGCGTGCTATGCTAGGCTTTCTAGGTCTATTTAGCTAACCCGTACATGTGGTGGTTGTGCCCGGGGCCGGGTGGGTGTTCGGCGCGGACCGTTGCCCGTAGTCAGCATCCGGTCCGCGCCGGTCCGCCGGCCCCTCCCGGGCTGTCTGAGGTTCCTGTCGCCTCCCTTCGCGTTGGTAACCTGTTATTCTGGTGCCGGTGTGTCGGCCGGCTAGGCGCACCTAGGTTAGCACTAGGCTCTGCAACAGTGACGTAACCAAGTTGAAGTTTTGGCAAAATCGCGTCGATGTTAGCGCCTGATAGTATTATGGCACTTGAACGACCTCTGAAAGAGCGCCGGCTGGTTTTGTTATTCCTTGAAAATTCAGACTTGCTCCCTGGGGTGAGCATGGAACGTGCGTAGCATTTCTCATATTTCTCCATTCTCTGGGACATAAATTGCGAACAGCTTCCTCTCCTGGGAAGAAAACAAATGCATTTCCATCGTATCATCACTGTGCCTTAAAATCTGGTCGTCCAGGGAGGCCGCTACTCGCTAGGGACTGTGCTCGCACGCTTCCGAGAGCGCAATCCGCCAGAAGAGCCGTCCCGAGAGCTAGCGTGCTGGGCTGCCTTTGGGAGCGTCCGCGGGCCGCCTTGTGAGCTTTCCCCCAACAAAGGCACCGAGCTGTCTCTGCCGGCAATGGCCGGCGACGCTTCACGTAAAGTGGCCGGTGGATTTATCGACGCGGCCGCCGGCGAGGTTTCCGGTACGGCTGCCGGTGCTTCCACCGGCGTTGCCGCTTGTGTGTCCGCTGTTCTTGCTGCTGCTGTTGCTTGTGTTCTCCGGCGTGGTTGCCGACGTGTCTCCCGGCTCAGCCGCCAACGCAGCTATCAACCCCCGTCTTCTTTAGGGCCTACTCACATACCCGGCTCTGGGGGGCCGGGCGGGGTCGTCCGCTGGGCCCTCCCATTCGCCTTTTGTATCTACGAAGCACCAAGCACCTCGTTCTCTTTCTTCCAAACAAGCCTAAACTCGGTCTTTAAATATTTGTTGACGCAAGCTACGCGGACTGCCTTGATGACAGAAGGAGTTCACAATATCAAGTACTGTCGACGTCTTGACTACGTAAGGCCTCTTACTGTTCAGGCCAAGGTTACCTAATCATGTAATGCTAGCACACTGCTGCCCTGTGCAATTCTAGACAGCCTTTTTCTTCTCAAAAAAGCAATGTCTGCAATATTAAACCCTCGGCCATTCTCCCGTCAATTTGTGCCAATCGCCTGCCACACACTCGTAGTCGTCCATACAGTAGGAACTAGGCATGGCGCGACAGTCTACCACAGTTGTCCACAGCCTCGTAGTCCGCCACAGCTTTGCCTGTAGACGGACCAACCTCTGAGAGGCAGTGCTCTCAAAGGGGGAGGCGGCTGCCATGCGCTTACCGGGCGGAAGAGCTGCACGAAGATAGGCACTGTATCCCGACTCTTAAAATGTCCACGAGGAGCAGCTTGTAGTCACAAACGCAACAATGTGAAGAAACAGGCAAAATCGGCATTTAGATCAACATACGGATTATCATTGTGTTAGCAGATATTGCATGTTGGTATATAAAGAGTCATATGTCGGTCGCTATTAGCCCCTTTGCAAGGACAAGCGCATTGCAACTATCACTATGTTTCTACACTTATTACACCTACTAGGCGAACGGTTGTGATATCAAAGTATCGCGGCTTCTACTCCGTAGTGCGCTCCTACCCGTAGCTTGGCTACCGGTCCGCTACGTGGGACTAAAGGAGCCGCGCCGGGATAGGACTAATGCAGAAAAAAACCTGCTACAATCTGTAATGCACCAATTAGTAGAAGCAGAGAACTCGTGTAAAGATCCGCATTCCTGACTCACACATCCCGTAACAGTACTCGTACATAAGAGCGTGTGGTTTATCTTACGTGCCCACAAATACAGCATCTTAAGCCCCACCTACCTGCCAAAAGGAGCCGATACGGTCACAAATAAGGCAGGTCGTCGAGTAACGATAGCGTTGGATTGTACGACTACGAGTATGAGTAACCTTTCACTATCTAAGCGTCATGCTACCCCTCTTTCTAGGCTTCTATGTACCAGCATAGGCGCCAACGCCATCTTGCCTTTAATTGCTGCGCGCCCATTCTCCAACAGGAAGCTTAGGCCTTCACATCCACAGCCCTTTAGTAGCCATCTTACAGTAAAGGCTGTAGTTCCAAATTCAATCACCGAGCTACGCAAACCTCACTCGGCCGCCTCGTGCGTGACTCCTATCGATCACATCATGTCTCCTCAACTCGACGCCGAGTCTATCGCCCGTCTCTCCCTACACGACCCCGATCACTTTGAACTACAGCACTCCCAAACCCAGCATCGCCTGGTGCTCCTGCGAAACTGGAACATTCCCACTGGCTCTAAAGTGCTGGAGCTAGGGTGCGGGCAGGGAGACTGCACAACTGCCCTTGCCTCTGCCGTGGGCGAGCAGGGGAGTGTGGTGGCGGTCGATCCCGCGGATTTGGATTATGGTGAGTCCTTTTCGCTCTTCTTACCCGTTCTGCCTTGATCTGGCAGTGTGGTCAGAAAAGCAGCCGTCTGATGCCCCTACAGGTTCCCCGTTTACTCTCGGCCAAGCACAGGGTCACATCTCGCAAGGCCCGCTGGGAAAGCAGATTACTTGGGTCCAACAACCTCCCATAGACTACCTCTCCTCCCTGCCCGCCGGCGAAAGCACGGCCTTTGACGCAACGGTTCTCGCCCACTCTCTGTGGTACTTTGCCGACCCGTCGTCCATCGTTTCCACCTTCCGTGCCGTCAAGCAGCACAGCAAGCGCCTCCTCCTTGCAGAGTGGTCGTTGGTAGCGACGAATCCCTCTGCCGAGCCTCACGTGCTAGCTGCGCTCGCCCAGGCATCGCTGGAGTGCCATAAACGCGACACCAAGTCGAACGTGCGCACGGTGCTGGGGCCAAAGCGGCTTACCGAGCTGGCTTTGGCTGCCGGGTGGAAGCTGGAGAGTGAGAGCCGCGTGCAATGTGAGGAAGGGTTACTGGACGGAAAATGGGAAGTCTATGCTTGTCTTGCTCCCTCCTTTGAAAAAGAAGTAGAGGAGAAGGTGGCTGATGAGAGGGAACGGGCAGTGGTTCTTGCGTTGCGGGATGCGTGCGAGGCAAGCGTGCAGGTTGTGCCAGGAGGTCGGAAAGGAGTGAGGGCCATGGATGTTTGGGTTGCGAATTTCGTCTAATTGTGCGATCTGAGCGTGTCCTACCCTCCTCTAAGCCTGACCTGTGATTCTGCTTCACCTGGGAAACTTGACATACAGACGTATATGTACAGACTTGAGCACAGAGAGCTCACGTAAACAGTAGCGCTTTGCGCCTTTCGCTCCTCCCTGGCCTCCCTTCGCTTGGGACAAAAACGTCTTCTTAGCCCTCAGTACTGCCTAGGCCTACGCTTGAGGAGCGGAATCTTAGCTAGGAGTTGTAGCAGAAGCAGCGTTGTCGAATGCCACTCGCATAAAAAGGGCGAGGGCTGGAGTAGGCTAAATTGGGTCTGGTTGTAATTCAACACGGCACAGAATTATTGGCGATGCTTACGTACGTTTTTACTTGTTTAAATCCCGCCATCTATACTTGTACACTATGATCCAATGTATTTTCATCGATTGCAAGACTAGGAAGCCGTTTTGGTCCATCCTTACTCTGAAGGCAAGCTTCTTGGCTTGTTACAGGAGTAATGAGTTGCCTATCCTAGAGATGATGATCCTGCGATGCATTGGAGAGGCAATTCAGGAGCTTCAAAACAAAGACTGGGTTCACACTGATACGTTTGACAATGAAGCGCTTCCATTTGCAGCCTCTGACGAGATGTGAAACCTGACAATGTCCTAGTCAACAAGACTTCTAATGATGCGGGCAACAAAACGGTCACAAAGGTGGCCCTCGGCGACAGTGATACCACACTTAAGTCGAAAGGGGACAGCCACGGCGGTCTCTTTATGAAGTAGGGAATGCCATGTGACGAAGCTCAGAAAGACAAACGGGAGAGGGCGTAGCAAAGGCGTTGGACATATATTCATTCAGAATGTTGTTGGTACAAATTATCAAGTCTACCAAGCCCTGCTAACGTCTAGGCGATCTGTCTAGATTCTATGGAACTGAACAGAAGAAGAATTTTCGCCCTTCAAAGGCCAAACAATTTGAAGTAAGAGCAAGCCTACTATGCTTGAAAAGAAGTTGATGTTTTCGTTTCTCCAGTTTCGGGGTTCGAAGAAGAGGCAAGACATGCCTCATACGGGAGATCGTCGTAGATTTCGAGTTTACACCGACTTCACGCTCTTCAGGACAGATGGTATAATTGGAAAGAGTCGTTGATTAAAACTTTATTATGATAAGAAGATGTGTAGCCTGTTCTTACGACCGATCCACGGCAGACTTGGCGTCTAGCAGTAGGACTCGGTAGTGGCCTTGGTGATGACACCCTCATCGACCATGCACTCGTAGCACCAGTAGTCGCTGCGGATACCCTCGCCGCTCACGCTCTCCACACCGTACTGCTTGCCGCTCCAGAAGGCACTGCCGGAGCCCCACAGGGCGAAGGCGTACCGCTGGGTGTCAAAGTTGGTCTTGCGGTCGGAGAGAGAGTTGTTGTACAGGATCTCGTCGCTCCACTCGCCAACAAAGACGGGGATCTTCTTGTCACCGGCAAAGTAGTCCCCGGCGCCGCAGACCGAGTAGGTGAAGTACTTGGAGTAAGCATCCGAGAACAGGTTGCTGAAGAAGTAGATGTGCAGGTCCAGAACCTGGACGGGTTAGCTCGGACAAGACAGTGGCACAAGGATGGGGTGTATGGATCTTACAATGTTGGCACCGGTGGGAAGCAGAGCAGACCAGAACTCCTCGCCCATCCAGCTGTCCTGCCACATGATCGGAATGTTCTTGTTGACCCCGTGGACGATCTCGAGAGACGCGTTCAGGTACGTGAGCATGTACTCAACACCGGCCGTGGAGACGGTCTCGTTGGTGCCGATCTTGTCAAAGTCCGTAATGGCCTCGTTGATGAGCGAAAGCGAGTAGGAGTGGGCGTGGCCGCTGTGCTGGATGTAGTTGGTGGCCTTCTCAACCATCTGGAGCGTGTAGTCCATGTTGGTCTGGTTGAACCACCAGTTGTAGTGGCCAAGGCCCTCACCATTGTCCAGACCGTTGCAGCCGCCGGGCAGGGAGTGCAGGTCAATGACAATGTGCATGCCGTAGCGGTCAATGGCGTAGTCGGTGATCAGCTTGAACCAGAACAGCTGGTCGCCGTGGTACAGCTGCGAGCCCGGCACGTCGACCCAGGCCTGGTACGTCATGGGCACACGCAGCAGGTTGACGCCGACCTTGGCCAGCTTGTCAATGTCGGAGAACTTGTAGTAGCTGGCGTAGTGCTTCTCCAGGAGGGGGCCGCACTTGGAGCCAAGGTACTCGCACAGGCTCCACTCGTCCTTGGCGACCGTCGACGGGACCTGCTCGTTCCACCAGGTCTGGTCGCTCGAGTACTCCAGCAGCAGCCAGTTGCCCAGGTTGACACCGTTGGCCTTGAAGGTCGTCCAGTTGAGGTACTGGTTCGCCGGCGGCGCCGACCAGGGGTTAGGACGGCTGTGCGTGGCCGGCTTCGAGGTCAGGCTCTTGACCTTGGACTCGGCGTAGTTGGCCCAGCTGACGACATCCCTGTGATTGTTAGTAACGGTGCGGGAGGAGTCTTGGAAGAACAAGGGGATAGATGCTCTGCATACTTCTTGAGGTGGTCGATCAAAGACTCGGTGGCCTTGACGATGTTCACCGGCTTGGCGGCGGCAGAGCTGGCCAAAAGGCCAGCAGCGAGGGCGGTGGTGAAACGCATGGCGATCGATGGACTCGGCCTTTGGGAAGAGAACTGAGAAGCGAGTGTATGATTCCAGTGAAGGAGCTGCCTGATGGAGGAACTGTCCTGGCTCTTGGACAGAGCGCGAGCTGCCTTTATAGCCAGCCCAGGCTCCGGCTACTCCGTAGGCTCTTCCCCTGCAAACTTTTCATCCAGCCCTTCAGCTGGCAATGCGGCCGAGATCCTGCGAGAGTGGCTCCGCGCAGCGCAGAGTACAGCCGACGCCGGCTTGGCCAGTGTGCGCCGGCTGCATGGGTCGAACGTTCCGCCAGGCTAACGCAGGCACAGCTCTCTGCTGGCAACTAGCGAGGTCCGCGATATGGATTAATACCGGCGACTCGTACAAAGTGAGAAGAGCGCTCAGTTAGCCGGCAAGGAAATAGAAAAAGAAAGTCACGAGATCCCTGTCACAGATATCAGTGTCGTGTTCGATAAACGCCTGACATCCACCGGCTTCTCCGATTAGCGACCCGCAGCATCCGATATTCCCTGTCAAGAAAGCCGCTAGTTCAGCTCATGTTTGTCTGGCCACTGAGGGTAGGTTCGTACTAATCCAGGGGACCTGCAGGATACGCCTATTTGCGGATCCCGGACCGTACGCAGCAGTGTGTTTGGCTCGGCTCCTTTCGGAGCTTTAGCGAAGCTCGCTGCCACGACTGAGTGCGTATGACGTATGGTCGTATCGAAAAGCACACGTCAATGCAGGGGCCAATGTTTTGCAGAGCCGGCCGTTTTGCACGTTGCCAATAGGGCTCAAGGTTGGGGGCCTCAGCTCGCAAATACGTCGTACGGCAAAATCCGCATTTTAGGTTGATACAAGCGCCTATTCTTTTCCTAGTATATTTACGCTTTCCCTTCTGTTCTAAGCGTAAACTCGGCCTACGGAGTATTTGCCGTCCACTACATATAGCTACTCGAATTTGTAATCGTCGCCACCTCTAAACACTATGTAAGATAGGTGACTTGAGGTCTGTTTTACGTGGTATACTAAAGCGCACGCGACGAAATACCGAGACATAGTTTCACATTTTCATTAGCCTCTCTGCCGCCTTTCTACCGCGCACACTAGATGTCCAAAACGAGCTTGTTAGTCTTGACGATTTAGGCTCGGCAGCCTAAACAGTACAGAATTTTAAATAGCAAGATTAGTATGGACGGAGTAGGCCTCCGAGACCCGCAATTTCTTCCACGTGGAGAAGCAGAGCAATGTCGCGTGAGGAGCCGGCCGACTTTGCCGGCAGGCAATCCTTCGTCCTTTGGAACCTGTAAAAAACGGCAAAACATTGCCACGTACGGAACAAAACTGAAGTTCCCGTCTACGAAGGTACCCAATCTATCTGGTACGTCGTTGTATCTGGATACGTAGCAAATCGCCGTAGCATGAATTGGGGCGCTGCTGTGGAGATTATTTGCACTGGGGATGTTTGCAAGGTATTTCTGTACGCGGGATTGTGGGCAAAATGGAGAAAAGGCGGAGTTTTATGAGCGACAAAGTATAGCAAACAAAGTCTTGGCGTGAGGACAAGAGATCCCACGGCTCTGTCACGACAAAAGGCCCCGATTGTTTGTCAAGAATCATTTTTCAATCGGCTAAGTTAGAATCCTCGAACTGGTGGGCGCCCCAAAGAGACGACACCGATCCATAAGTGGTTCGAGCTTTTTTTCAACGGCGAGAAAGAGAAAATCTTGGCAGAGGCCAAAAATCTCTCGGTTACAATAAATTTTTACCATCGTCTTCTCCTTCGAGGCGGAACCAAATCCCGTGCTACCGGGACCGGGCTCCAGTTTTTTTCTTGGGAAGTTCGGTCACATGGAAGTGGGTCCAAACAAATCCTTCACCAATCCGGCGTGTTTCCTACGACGTACGACGTGAATACCTTTTGTACTTTGTATTGGCATAATTAGGAGAGTACTGTGGCGATTTATGGGACTGGGCTAATCTACTCGTGCATATGAAAGTTGAAACAAGAGCGCGATGCGAAAGTTTGGAACAACCTGCTTTTTCGAATCCCAATACAGACACACATCCGGTTCATGGCTTGCTTATCTGTGCTGCCCATGCCGCGTAGGACGTGCGGCTGAAGCAGCTTGAGCGCTAGGAAAAAGTCCCGGGGTCTGCGGCAATAAACGTCACCTTCTCGGCCCTTTAGATCTACAGGGGGAGGCGTCTTTAGCGGACACGCTAATGACACAGCCCAATCATTAGGGCCTTCCCCTTTTTTTTGGGGTCCTAATATTGATTACATTTGCTTTAGCTGCTCGTATCCTGCAGTAGTCAAGCTAGAAGAAGTTAAACGTGAAAAGGCATACCGGGGTTGCCCTACCATGTATTACGGAGTAAACGTTGCGACGACAGGCTAAACGCAAGTCTGATATTGTCCGAGGAGCCTGAAATCGGGTCGAATTTCCACTCTGCGTACTCGTACTCTCGAGCCTGTCCGTGCCAACGATGCAGCGGTGGCAGCACGAGTCGGACCGGTGGACGACGGTCTCGATGCCCATGGCGCGCTGCATCTGCAAGAGGATGCCGTCGGTCCGGTCGCGATGATAGCGTCGTGGCTGGCGCTAACGCCACTGTCAAAAAAAACAACCCGTCCGGCTTCCGCGTATAGCTCGACTGCCGTGTGCTTGGCCAAGAGGCGGCAGGACGTGTTGGCACCGCCTGTTTGCTGGACGGTTTTCAGCAGGACTTGGTGCATGCCGATGCGGTGAAAGTTGGCAAGCAGATAATGCCGACGGGCGCCCCGGTTCTCAGTCTTTGGTCCCGGACAGTTCTACCGGTCCGAGCTTATCCTTGTAGTCGCCCAATCGTGCATGGGCAGGTTGTGCGGCACGACGGGCTTGACCCGCGTCCATATCGAGGACCCACTAGAGCAGCCATGGCGAGCCGTTCGAGGCGACCAACAGCGAGGCGCCGACGTCGCTAGAAAACTCGTACCGCTCGTAGATGGCCACCTTGCGGCCTGCGCGCCGCTCGGATAGCGCCGCGGTCAGACCGCCGAGGCCAGCGCCGATGATGGCAAAGTCGAGCTGTTCCGTGGGGCCTATTTTTACTATTCAAGCAACGTCTTCCGACATTTTTCATTCAGTATTCACACTGCACTGCGACGAAGCGGAGGATATGTGCACGACCAGCAGTATGTACTTTCTTAATTAAGCTGTACGAGTACATTCACGCGCTGGCTTTCTCTTGTCGGACAGGGTTGAAGGGGACTGGTCCACTGCAGAGGCGACGGGAAAATGCCACATGGTCTTCAACTGCCACGTACTGCACAGTCCAGAATTATTGAGGACTCTAAATAACTTTGAATCAACAACCTACTGTACCACTAAGTACGTCGTAATATCGAGCCACTACTTGTACATTACTAGCCACGCAGAATTTGGCACATTCCAGTCAGATCACAAATATGTGGGGAGAAGGCATTAACCGCAGCACCCTGGATCCTAGGTACTTCTCATTTGCGGGGGTATGCGGCTAAAGTCTACGTACTGCCAGCTATTGGCGTGTCAAAAGCGGTAAGAATTCAGGACACGGCCCGAAGAAGTCAACTGATAACTGAGCTACACTCGAGTTTTGCTCTGATTTGATACACATGACATGGGACCATCCGCTACAAGACGCCGAAATGTGCAAAAAAATAGCAAGTTATGAGTCTTGTTGTGATCATTCATTTAACTTTGATCGCACCTCTCAAGGCGGAAGTGTGCTGAACAAGACACTCACATTCAAAGCTCCCTTCAGCTCTCGATTTCGACAGCCAAGAGGCAAACAAAACAGCGAGAAGCCCTGTCGCCAGAGCCGGGGTTTCCCCTCTCTCCTCTTTCACCTCGGGCCAGACGGCAATTGTGCAGTTTCAGCCGCTGGCCCATCTACTGCATGCAACCTTTATTGTGGCAGGCTAGCGGCAGAAAAGCCACGAGTATTTAGTACTTCTTAAGACTGTTGGCTACGAATCTTTGAGCAGATCTAAGGGGCAGCGCCTCGGGGCAGAAGTGAAGCGTCGGGCGTCTTACTCGTAGGATTCAAGGCAGCGTTATTGCAACCCAACTTCCAGAATGCAACCTATAGTAAATAACCTTGCCAATAGCATCCATACTCTTACTGCGCACAGACGGATGGAGCAGCGGGTGACATCTCCCACTTTAAATGTGTATCCTCTGCGGTCCATCTTTCAACATCCGCTTTCAGGTTCTCTCAGACGTCACCTCTGGTTCTAGCTTGCGATATTCACGATACATTTCACGTTGGCCCTCGCTGGTTTCCCCTTAGGTCATAAGCTTTTATATCTTTTACAATTGCTACTGCATTTACACAGAATTCGGACCTTGCTACTAGCCATTGTTAGTCCTAAATCATGTCGCATACTGACAAATACCCGAGCCTATTTAAGGAGGAAGTCCGCAATACCTCGGGATTGGAGTAAATTTCACGGCGGAGAATGACCCACCGAACGACCTTTTTGCTACATTGCGTCCTTTAAGTTCGGCTGTTAGGATCTGTAAATTGACCTTATGTGTAGACGCCGTCGAACGGTGGGACGGCTAGCCGCTGCCGTTTCACTGCTCCGACCGCCTCACCGTGTATCCCGCCGTGCGCACCAACGATACGGCACCACTATGGTCACCCGTCCGCGGGCGAGCTTGCCTCGGCTGTCGAACTTGGGTCGGCCGGCACCTGCGCTGTCTGCTGGACCGAGGCTGAAAACGACGTGGAGACACTGTGACGCCACGTCTACGGCCGCGGCTGCTTTGAGGATCTGTGCCACAACGGTGCCGGCGGCGACATCTGCTGCGTCGGCGACGCCGCCATCTGCGGCCTGTGCCTCACGCTGGCCGTCCTGCAGACACACCTGCCCGGCCTGTCTGGCGTCCACCTGCTGGGTCTGTTTGGACACCTTTCCGACTTGCGACCTTGTCTACGCCCATCTCCAGCGGAAACACGCCGGCTTTGTCGACTATGAAAGGGTCATTTTCTAGCGGGTGTCGAGCATTCCGGCACGAGGAGGTTTGCATGGGCAAGGACAATTTGTGCGCAACAGTTGTAGTACTAAGCATATATGGTGGCTGTGGCTACGAGGAGAGACAATCAAACAGGCTTGCGCCTTCTCCCCTACAAAGAAAGAAACGTGCCAGCTTTGGGAATCCGTCTATTAGTAGGCATACTCAAAGTAGGGGTCCTGCAGTGCATGTTAGAAACGGCATGATAGACAGGCATGTAGACTGCCAAGCAAAAAGGGTGCGGGGAAATACGGACATTAAAGTCGGTGACGTCCTGAAGAACCCGGTCCTCGGGCGCAACGAAAGAAGCGCCCATGGCAGCAAGCTTCTCCTTGCGCAGCTTGTTGCGCCGAGTGAGCAGCAGGTACAGCAGGCCAATCAGGCCAACCTGAACCGAGTTGCAGGCGATGAGCACCTTGCTTCCCGTCGGGTACCGCGGCGACTCCTTTGCCAAAAAGGTCTGTGGGCCGACAATGTTGCCAACGCAGTACCCGAGAAACACAATGGCACTGCCGGTGACGCGCTTGGTGTAGCCGCTCAGGTTGGACGACGGCAGCTGCAGCACAAGCGTGAGGGTCGTACAATACGACACCATAATGTAGTAGGCGAACAGCAGGCCGACCAGGTGCGTCCGGGACAGGTAGAGAAACAGAAAAGAAGAAATGATGGACGGGATCTGATACACTGCCATGACGATGCACCGCGAGTTCGTGAAGCGCGTAGCCAGGTATGTGCCCGTGACGATGAACCCGGCGGTGAAGGCGCCCTGCGGGATATTAAGCGCCGTCGTCTTGAGCGCACCGCCAACGATGCTCTTGATAATCAGAGAGCCAAACTAGCCATTCGGTCAGTCCTTTGGCCCTGTTCAGACTCGTATGGATCGCATCTCGTCCTGTACGCACCGAAACGTAGCCACCGTTGACAATCTCGTTCAACACCATGATCAAGAAGCAGAGGATCACCTGTGGATCGCAGAACGCTTCCAGAATCTGATCCAGCTTAATGTGGTGGTTGTAGACACCCTAGAGAATCCATGTGTCAGCAGAGGAAACCGGCAACAGCAATGAGCAACACTCACAGTCTGGTTGCGCTTGCCGATACCCACCACCATCATCTTTTCCTCCGTTGTGTAGTGTGTCGTCGACAGGACGCCATCGGGCAGCTTCCAAAGAAGGATGAGGCCCCAGGCAATGGTCAGGCCGCCGCACAGAATGAAGATTACCTTGTACACCTGCATCGTCTTTTCCTGTCCGACACCGTAAAACATGAGGTTTCCAACAATGGCGCCGAGGCCGTTGCAGCAGTAAAACAGGCCGGCCCGGAAAGGCTGAGCGCGACGGTCGTACCAAGAGCTGACAATCATCATGAAGCACGGCGTGATCGGAGCCTCCAAGCAGCCCAGAACGAAACGGGCCACCATGAGGCCCTTGAAGTTGGTGGCAGCCGCAGTAGCCATCAAGACGACGCCCCAGAGAATCACCACAATGGAGCAGTATTTGCCAATGTTAAAGTGCTGGGCGAGGTAGCATCCGGGGTACTCCCAAAAGAGGTAGCCTGAAACGGGCACAACGTGTCAGGGCAGCGAGGAGAGGAGGATGGACAAGAGGCCTACCAAAGTAAAAGATGCTAGACACCCACGAGTACTGGTTGCCGACGAGGTGCGTGTCGGTCCGCAGGCCAAACACGGCAGCGTTGGACAGGGTCGTCTTGTCAATGAGCTGCAGGCCGTAGGTGACCATCAACAGCGGCAAGATGTGCCAGTCGATCTTCTTGACCAAGGCCCGCACCTTGGCCGGGTCGGAGAGTAAAATGTCAACCTGCCCCCAAGTCGTGTTGTGATCCCGCAAAAAGATCTCAGCCTCGTCGAGCGCCCTCAAGTCAATCGTCTTGGACTCGCCCTCCTTGACGTCGCCGGCTTCCATGGGCTGGATCTCGGCCGACGCAGTGCCAGCAGCCTTGGTGTCTCCCTTTTCTTCCGACATGACTGCTGTCTGTGTCCAAGTGGCTTCAATGGCGTCCGGAAAAGGAAGTGCAGAGGTGCACAAAAGGTAGCAAAGTACCGGAAAACAAGACGAGGGGCGAATAGCTAAATAAACAAAGGACGCTTATCCGGCTCGACGGCGCCAGAGGGCAAAACGAAGCGATTGTCCTGATGCGCTGACAAGGAGGCAATAGTAGACAACACTAGACTGATACACGGTTATTGATGGCTCTTCTGGTATCGGAAAAGCTGCAAGTCTGGAATCTGTTAGAGTAGGATATATGGCACATCTCCATCGGCAAATTACCACCCCGTTATCACGGCTATCTTCCGTCTAGTTTTCCTTGCAATCATGCATTGCAATGCTGGGGATTTGGCCCCACGACATTAGCGCAAGCGTCGGTAAACTTGACAAATTCCAAAGTTCCTATCATCCAAACTCCTATCAATGTGGCGTCAAGTGCAGTCAGTAGCAAAGCACAACCCTTGTCTGTCGTGAACAAGCGGACAAGTCTGGTTTGGCAGCTGAACGCTGCTCACGAGAGCCACATGACCGCTCCATTATCACGCTCATTTTCCCCTGTCACCTAATAGTAATCGCTTTGCCAACTGTGCGAGAACTGGAAACCGACTGCAAACTCGCTCATTGGCGTCAAAACGAAACCGTAGCCATCGTATCCTCATCATCGGCCGGTCTTGAGCTATCGGGACGTCGCTCCACTTGCGCGCCCTGTAAAATCGTCTGGACATTACCCCAGGTTTTTCATCCTCGCCTTGTCCGGCTGCCCGCTCCACCTTTCTGTCATGCCGTGTTTGCCGGCAAGTCAGTGTTCGGGGGCTCCCGACCACGTAAAACGTGGGCTCCCCAAGGGCACGTGCATTACTTATAAAGAAAAGCACAAAGTGCGCCGCCAGAGATGGAATTCAAACCAAGCTTACACTGACATACTTTGACGCACCCAACGAGCAGACATGGACTTGACTGCACAAGGCGTGCTAATCCAAACGGCCACACATGGCCCGAGAAACCGAGTATCCTGCACCACCGACACTCGACGAATACTACTCTGGGCTTTATCGGGAAAGCGCAGAGATCGTACCAACAACTGACCGACTTCTCGCAGTTATCAGCGGCACACTCGATAATGGCGACGGGCGACAGCGGCGGTGTCGTCCGATGTGAGCCGGAAATGTGCAAGGCTCATTCTGTTGGATTTCATCGCATTGTGATTTTCGCCGACGGCAGAAGTCGTAGCCTGGAATCCGGGCAGATCCAGACGACCGTCGGGAAACCATCCAGCGCTACCGTTATCACGTCACGTGCACTATTTTGGCTTTGCGTTTGCCGACATTGTGTTGTGGGCTTTTCCCGTCTCCCTGCAAGACCGTAACAAGCGCGACCTGCTTTTGTATGAGCATACCTCGAGCCGCGTATGCGAAGCCGGACGGCCCCGGATGACGTCTGCTTTTTGGCAATTTTTGGATGACTACGACTTACGGGGCTGAATATCGCAAGAGTACAGCAGACTGGCCCAACATGCCCGGCAAAGCGGCCGTCGTCTCGGCCGTCCGACAGGCTGTTCGCTTCGCCGTCAAGCCCGCCCTGGGCTATCTGGCCCTGGCTGCTGCGGTCTTGTCCGTGAAACCGGTGTATCATCGCGTGGCCCAGTCGCTTGTGGTGCCTCGCACCCCCGTTGTCGAGATTGCCAACGGTTCGCTGGCCGGCCTCTACAACCCCGCGTATGCGCAAGACCTCTTCCTCGGCATCCCCTATGCGCAACCGCCGGTGGCCAAGAAGCGCTTCTATCCGCCGCAGAGCCTCCAAGAGACGTGGGCCGGACTGAAACATGTGACTGAATATGGTCCAGCGGTTAGTGCATCACCGCCGAGTCGCGATCCTCCCGGTGCGTCTTTGCAGCGTGCCGTGACTGGACAGAGGCTGACCGTGTACATGTATGCATAGTGTGTTGGTTATGTGGTAAGGAACTTACCGAGTGACCGAATTCCGGCCCCCGGTTGTACGGCTGTAGTAGCTAATGCGCCCTCTTAGCAGTCTGATGGCTTGCCCATGTCGGAGGACTGCCTCACGTTAAACGTCGTGCGGCCGCGCCTCGATACCGTGCTTGGGTCAAACGACAATAGCCTTTTGCCAGTAGCGGTTTGGATCCATGGGTAAGCTCGCCTCTACGGTATTGGACGTTGCCGCCGCCTTTTCTGTTTGCCACACTTGTTGTCTTGTGCACCCACTCGGGCTAACACGTGCAGCGGCGGCTTCTTCACCGGCAGCAGCTCGCTGCCGGGCTACAACCTCTCGCGTCTTGTGCAGACGTCGGTCGAAGCCGGCCAGCCCATCATGGCCCTCTCCATCAACTACCGCCTCTCCGCCTTTGGCTGGCTGTGGAGCGACGACGTGCAAAAGAACCCGGGCACGGCGGCCAATGTCGGCTTTCTGGACCAGCGCATGGCCCTCTCCTGGATCCAGGAGAACATTGCGGCGTTCGGCGGCGACCCGCGCCGCGTGACCCTCTTTGGCGAGAGTGCCGGCGCCCAGTCGGTGGGCATGCACCTCGTCGCCTACGGCGGCCGCGACGACGGCCTGTTCCGCGGCGCCATGATGCAGTCCGGCAGCGTGCTCCAGCGCTGGCCGATCTGGGTCACCGACCCGCCGGCGTACCGCGAGGCGACGTACCGGAGCCTGACCGACGCCACGGGCTGCACGGCCGCCAGCAGCCCCTTTCGGTGCCTCGTGGACCTGCCGTACGAGCAGCTCAACCGCGTGCTCAACACGACCGACACGTGGATGTCCGGCACGGGCTTTGGGCCGTTTATCGCGGCCTACGACGGCGACATCATCCCCGACTTTCCGAGCCGTCTCGTGGCGCAGGGCCGCGTCGTGCGCGTCCCCATCCTGTACGGCACCAACACGGACGAGGGCACCGTGTGCGGACGCCCGCACGTGGACAGCGACGACGACTTCCGCGCCGTCCTGGCCGAGTGCAAGCTCAGCGCGCCGGTGGTGCGTGCCTTGGAGGCGCTGTATCCGGACCTGGACCGCGTCGGCATCCCGTCGACCTTTCGGCAAACCCAAACCCAAACCCAAACCCAAACCCAAACCCTGGGCCGCCAGTGGAAACGCGTCTCGGCCTTTTATGGCGACGTGTCGCAGCACGCGCCGCGCCGCGCCCTGGTACAGGCCTGGGCCTCACACGGCCTGCCAGCCTACAGCTATCGCTTCGACATCACGCCGGCCAACGTGCCGGCCCACATGGGCTCGACGCACGGCGTCGAGATCCCCTTTGTCTTTAACAACCTGCCGGGCTGGGGCTTCACCACCCACCCCTTTGGGTCCCCCGGAACCCCCCGGTGGCGCGCGTCCGTCGACGCGGCCAAGCTCATGTCCAACATGTGGGTGTCGTTTGTCAACACCCTGGACCCCAATGGCCACAGCCGTAAGTGGCCGCGTCTCCTCGTTTCCTTGCCATGTCAAGACAGCTCACTCTCCGTATCCCCTGCCGACCTTGCCAGAATCTTCCGGGCTAATGCGTTCCTTCATTTCCTCATCAGTCAGCCGGTACCCGTATTGGCCGCCGTACGCCACTGCCGACCCTGGCTATGGCGAGAACTATGTCTTTGCCATGAAAGATGGCCAAGACGTGTTCAATCCTCACGTGGAGACTGACGACTGGCGTATTTTGGGAATTTATTACATACAGAACCACGCAGAGGATCTGTACCGATAGCGCTTGGTCGTGCGTCGTGGTTCGAAATAATAAAAATAAAGTAAAAACTGCCTACTGAACTAACCTAATTGCACTGGTTATGCACCAATTATGCAGATTTTCATTCTGATTTTATTAGGCAGTATTCTCGATTATGCATCCGTCTGACCGCGGCCGCTGCCGACCGGACACGAATGCACTTGGCAAAAAGCCCCCACCCCCGCCTATGATCCGAGCATAACACAGCCGCTTTTCTGCCTCCCTTGAAACGGCTCCTGCATTGCTGATTGGCAGATGTAACGTTGAGGCTGAACAGAGAATAAGCAAGGCTGGGTGGGCGCTTGGCAGCGTTGCACTGGGCAGCCAGGGGCCGGCCAGCAGGCCTGCACGGCTTATATATCATGGACTCCCCACCTTCCCCCCTCCCCCCTCCCCCCTCGGTCGACAACGAGTACAGCGGATTCGACAAAATGCGCGCCGCCGAATGGATAGACCTAGTGCGTCAAAGCTTCTCGTCGTTTGTCGTCGGACGAACCGGGGTAATATGCACCATGTATATCTGCGCGCTCGGGATTTGGGCCTTGCCTTGGTTATATCTTAACGCGCACCCACCAGAAAAGTTTAATGCCTGGTTTTCTATCTCGGCCAAATCAATCTTTGGCCGGGTCTCCACGGACACGTGCAATGCAACACTGGCCGCCTACCGCTCCGCCCATGAATTATATGCGGCGGGCCAGAACGAGTCCATTCCCTGCGTGGCACACCAACGATGCATCCTCGAGAACTTGGACGCCGACATTTCTGCACGCATGTCCAGCGCCAGTGTGCTACTGGGCCTGACGCCTGGCCTGTTGGCGAGTCTGGGGCCGACCGTGGCCGAGGTCTCCTTGCTATCGACAGAGCGGCCCCTGCTGTCGCTTATTCTGGGCTTTGGGTCGCCTGCCGTGTTTCCCTCGCGGGTGCTCCACTACGATAACCCATTTGACATTACAAAGGGCAAGGCCCTCATCCCCTTCCCCTCTGCGTTGCGGCACTCGCGGACCCTTCGGGCTTGGGCGTCGGCATTGCAGTACCTCTTGGCTTTGGGCGCCGTTCTAAATGTCGGGTACACATCCTTGCAGCTGGGCCATCAAACCACGCTGACATTTCAATGCGCCAAGTCCTTGTACCCCGTGATGTGGACCATGCTGCCCATTATTATTCACGAGCCGGCGGCGCTTGCCTTGAATTTAGCGACACGACACACGAGATTCGACCCCACCCCGGTACGGTTGGACTGGCCGTGTCTCGCGGCGTCGATCCGGAAGGAGACCGATCTGTCCTTTGTGCGCGGGCCACGTGAAGTCAATAGAAAAGGCGACACGATTCACGGCACTCTCCTGATCTATACGGCCTCCTTTCTCGGGTTTCTGCATGTTACTTTTGGGATTTTGATTTTCTCGTCTCTGGTGTTCATTGACGTGATGGACGTAGTGACGGTGATCATCCGTTACATGGTCTCGGCGGTGATCTGCAGGTTGATATTGGACTTTGAGCTGGCCGGCATTCGGGAACTGTATCAAAAGAATAGCGGCAGCGGCAGCCAGGTGGACGAGCAGGCCATTCTGACCCAGTCTGGCGACGACAGGGCAAGATCAGAAAGCTATGCCCTCGCTGGAAGAGCCGGGACGTTCTAAGGAATGTAGGCTGTCCACCTCCCACCTGTTGTTATTTTCTTGGTTTAGCCTGCATACCTCCGATGGCTGACGTACTATTGTAGGGATCAATTCCCTACAGTATCACGCTGAGGACCTGTACCGATAGCGCTTGGACTTGGGTCGTGGTTCGATACTGTAAATAAAGAACTGCCTACTAATGCAGGGACCAGAAAATCCGTCAGTTTTACCATCAAGCCCATCAAGCAGTAGGGGCTTGTGGGGAAGCCACCGCTGCCACCATGCTGATTCTACGTCGTAGGTAGTATTTAAATCAATGCATCCGTCTGACCGCGGCCGCCGAGCGGAGACACGGACACATATGCACTTGACGAAAGCCCCCACTCCCGGCTACGAGTCGAGCACTTTAGGTAGGGTCCCGATACAGACACGCCACGTTGGTGATAAACACGGCACGTCGGTTAGACAGTTTAATAAGCCAGCCGCACGTGACAACCGCTGCATCTTGACACCCTGTGGCGTTCACTCTGTGCGCGCTCCTAGTGCTAGCCCGACAGTCCATCAATGAGGACTGCTCTTTAAGGGGCTGTACAAGGAGAGACCTTGGCAGGGATCCAGGGGATGCTGCGCAGGTCTGATCAGGCGCAATCTAGCAAAGGCAAGGCCTTTGTGAAGATCTGGTGATTGTAATCGTAAAGTATAATGCTGATGGTGGCCAGACTGCGTTGTGCGCAGTCTGGCGCCATCACTGGTCTAGCCCTGGATGTATGGATGCCTGATATCCCAGGTATCCACAACCCATTACTTTAGTGTTAAGCCTGTTAGGGTGCTAGTTAAAGGTAGGGGGTGATCAGGTCGCAGGGGGGTCGAAAAAGTTCGCAGGGGGGGTTAAAGTTGCTAAAAATAGACATGCACCTATCGGGGCGCACTGTATATACATTTACTACTAGAATATTCAGTCGCGATAATTACATATTAACATTGTAAAAGTTGCTTAGCAAAGGTAGCATCCTTCTAGTTACCTGCTAGCCAAACATTTTACATTATAGCATTATAACACAGCATATGCAGCGCATATAGTAGTTACGTCAATTCTTTATGTAGGTGTATAGATCTATAACTTCTATTACAAACGTATTTTTAGCACCTTATGTTATAGCTAATTACTATTTAGGAAAACATAAGCTACTCCGTATTATCTTAACTATGCTTATACTAAGTATATGTAGCTACGCTACTAATGCTACTATTTAGTTACTGCTAATTTACTATAACCTTATATATATAGCGTATATGCCTACGTAGACTACTAAGCTGTATTTAGCATGCTAATCTAAAGTAAGAACTAATAAAAAATTTTATATATTACTTACGCTAAGTAAGAGATTAGTCTAACTAATAATACTATATAATTGTTATTTACTTATCTTTTTTTTTAAAAAAAAAGGAGATAAAGTAAAACTTATAACTTAACGTAGTTTTTTAGGCGTTACATATGTATTACATATGTATTATATATATAACACTTTTTTTTAGGGTTTAGTAGGTTAAAGACGACGTTATATATATAGTATATATGTAACAACTGTATAAGACAGCGTCTTTTCTTTTTTAGCTTATAGTTAAACACTGCCTACTACCGTACCCTTTTATAACGTTTTAATAAAAAATAGCATTAATTATTAAGATTTTAAGTAATAACAATAGTAATATTTAGTATATTAAGATAAGGCTATATACTATGCTTATTTAAATTGCTAACTAAGCTAGTAAGATAGATTAGGTTATTAATTTAACGCTTATATATGCGTAGCATAGCCTAACTATAAACTGTAAATAAGTAAAGACTTTACTATTACTTACTACTAAAAGTAATGTAGCTAATAAAAGTCTTAAGCGTTTACTGTTTATATATACGTTATATAGCTAGTTTAAAGACATTAAATAAGTAAAGACTTTACTATTACCTTTTTTTAAAGGTAATGTTAATAAAAGTGCTTTTATTAGGTTAAAAGTAACTATAAACTATATGTAAAGTATAAAAAAGGGCATTAAAATATTATTAAATAATAACGCTTTTAATAAAGAGTTATTACTAGACTTAGTATGTTACTATATATATAAGCGTTATATTATACTAACGTATATAATAACTTTAAACAGCGGTTAAAGACTATAAACTTTAAATCTTAAAGTTTAGTAAAAATATTATTTAAGTGTTTAAAACCTATAACTACGTTATAACGCCGCTATACCTATTTATAAGCGCTTTAAAAACTACGTTATTTGTTTACTTTTAACGTAGTCTTAGCATATACGCAACATTATTAAATAAAGACCTTTAAAAGACGTTTAGCAAGATTATAAACAAGGTATAAGCATATGCTATACGTATACTATGTACATGCTAATAATATACTAGTTTTAGTTTTATCTTCGTTAAAAATCTAGTATAGTATTAAGCTTTACACTTTTATACTTTAGGTAAGTTATAAATGCGTTATATATGTTGTCTATATGCTAATTTTAACTAGAGTCCTAACTCTAGCTTTCTATAAAGTATATTAGTGTACTAGTACTCGCTTTTATAGTCTTTAACACCCGTCTTTAGTTACTATAAGCAATATATATAATAAAGTTAACCTTTCTCTCTTTTAATTAATGTAATAAACCCTAGTTAATATTAAAAACAATAAGACGATTAATATATAGCTAAAGGAGGAGACGGTTATATATATGCTATATATATAATCCTTATTTACTTTACTACTTAACTTACTAATATGCTATAAGTACTATTTAGTATTTCTTTAATTTTAGTAAATTACTAAAAAACGATGCTTTTTAATTACGTTATAGTAAAACATATACTAATACTAGCGTTTTACTATCTTTTTATATAACAATGTATGTTTTTTCCTTTAAGCTACGCATATGCCTTATATATTCTTACCCTTATAAAAGTAATATATTAGTTATAATCACTACTTATAGTCTAAAACCTAGCACACAGTAAGACTAATTTTAAATAACTAAGCAAGAATTAACGTAAGCTACCTATTACACTTATGTATTTATAGCATATGTATAAAGCTAAGAAACGCTTGCTTTTAGGTTAGCTTTATACGTATAAAGCGTACGCAGTGCTGTAAGGAACTAATAAGTGCTACATATACTATACTATAGCTAATATTATATAAGACAACTTTTACGCTACTCTTACCTTAACAATTTTTTATTAAAAGTGTTTAGTTGTATATAATGTTTACATTCTAAAGGATCCTACATTACGCGCATATGTAAAGCTTGTAGTAGTTAGCCGTAGACAGCATATACACTATTTACCGTTCTTAACCTAGCCTTTAAAAGATTTAATGTTAAATATTAAAAAGGTTTTTACAGGCTTACAATTAATTAAATAAACCTTACGTATGTTTTCTATATATAACGCATATGTAACATATATACTAACAATGCACTAAGCAAATTTTTACTCTTACCTTTATTTAAATAACTTCTTTAGCAACGTAATAGCGAGGGTCTATAGCAACTCTAGCAACGGCTATATTTACAGGATAGAGTAGCGCTTCTTATTTAAAAGTAGTAACTACTTAAATTTCCTATAAGATGTAGCTTAGCGGGTAAGATTACTTATGCTTTGCTTATTATTGCTATATACTAATAAGTAAGTAGGTGTATATTAGCTATATAAGTAGTAAACCGCCTTACTAAGGAGCTAATAGTAAATTTAAAAAATTATATAATTTTCTAAGTTATAATAAGCAATTATATACTATACACATGTTATAGCAAAACGGTTTATAAAGTCTAAATATGTTTAGCTTAACTTAGCGTTTAAAATAGTTAAAGGCGCTATAAACGTTTTTTTAATTGTCTTATATAATGCTATAGTAAATTATAGGTTACGCATATGCTTACTATGTATAAAACTAGCACTAACTTTATACTAGGCATAGATTGTTACGTTTACGTCTTTATAAACGTTATAAGTGCTACTAATTATTATACGCTATTTTACAAAGTATTTAGCACTCTTAGTAACGTTACTTATAAGCTAGTAAAATAGCATTACATTAATAATAGCTATAGTATTTAAGCTATAACGGTTAATATAAACCTTGCGTAGGCAAAAGGTATATGTTATACATACGGCGCATATATAACGCCTATTAACTTATTAAAGGCTTAAGACTATTCTTATATAAAGTTAATGCTTAGTTTACGTAGTAGTAGTATTTATTACATATGCTAATCTTTTACTACGTTTATATTAAACGTAACATTAATAAGCACTTTTGTTTATATTTAGTAAAACAAAGACTTAATAGCCTTTAAGCAGCAAAGTTTAAAGCGGAATATCTTTAGCTTATAAATAGCTTATACAACGCATATCTAAAGATAGTGCCCTTCTTTAAAAATAAGAGGGAGCCTTAAGTTATATCCGCTTTACTAAGTTTAAAGTTTTGCATTAACGGCATATACCGTAAGTATGCGTATAAGACAACGAATTTAGTAAAGTTATTATATAATAAGGATAACCACGCTACTAAACAAGGTAACGTTTTAGTTACTATAATTTTAAAGTAAGTTATTGCATACTATATACGCTACATATGCTAACGGAGTAGACTTTATAAACACGTAGCTAAAAAGGATAAAAAGATTAAGCACTTTGCTTTATATAATCTAATAAGCTATTATAATAACTTAAACGTTATAAGGTATATATAAGGCTTATAAAGATAAAGTGTTAGACTTTTTATATAAACTTTAGAAAAAAACTTAGAAAATTTTAACTAGTATTCCTTAACTGCTTAAGGCGTAGCTAGACGCCTTTTATATATATACTATATATATTTTAATAAATTTACTAGTAAAACTATAAAACATTGCTTATTATTACCCTATAGCTTGCATATACGCAGCTTATCTATCCTATGCCCTAGCCTTAAATCTTGCTACGGGGCTACGCTAAAACCTAGCGCTACGTACTCTTTATTTATAGTTAGCATATGCCTACAATATAGTAAGACAGGTTATTACTTACTACGTAAACTAGCTTACGCACAGCCTATAGCGGAGGTGCGTAGACGCTTAGCTAGCTAGGCAGCGGGCGCGGCTACCGCTAGCTAGGCGGCGGGCTTTACGGGCAGGGCAAAGCCTTCGTCGTTGTTACTACTAGGCGGTAGCCGCAGGCCTTACTTACATATAGTTAGTATATAGTAATAAAGCGTAATTTATTTGTAAACATACCTTACGCTTTTTGCCTATGCTATTTATAGGCGCCTTATACTTGTAGTAAAAGCAAGTCTTAAACTTAGCTATAAAATTAGCGTTAGCGGCACTAAGCTATTAGCATATGTATAATATATAGTATTTAGTATAAAGACTTACGTAATACGCTTATAAGCGTTAGCGTAGGTGCTAATTAGCAAGTTAACAGCACTATAACTATAAAAGATTAGTATGCATATACGTTAGCTATATTAAAGGAGCATATACCTAGGCTTATGTATAAATTAAAGCTTACGCTAAGCTTTTAAAACTATAAGACGCTTAAGAGTACTATTTATAGTTAGTATATATAAAGTATATAGTAGCAAATTACATTACTTACTTTTAGCTTATAGCTATGTATAGCACGCTAGTATTACGCTAGCTAGGATTAGCTATAGCGCTAAGGTATACCTGCCTAATATAGCGGCGTAAGGACGGCTAGTTTAAAAACATAAAGCTATAAATTGTCTTGCTACTAACGTTAACCTAGCAGCTAAACAATGTTAGCATATATAAAGCACATTACTAGCATATATAAGGAATATATATACATTCTACTATTAATAGTAAACAGTATAGCGCTAGGGTTTAGCGCTATAGCGTTAATAGCTAGCGTTATAAGCATAGCGGAATTAGCCTTTAATTAACATATATTAGCATATATAATGTATATATAACAGTTATTTTTTTAAACAACTTACCGTTTAAAACTTAAGCTGTATTAGCGTTAGGGATCGGCCTATAATAGTAGCTAAAGGGCGAAGGGTTAGTAGCGTTTTTAACCGCTACATTGTCTATTAGTCGTTAGCATATAGGAAGTAAATAGAAGGAAGAAAAAACATATACTAAACGTATAAGCGTTAAGATTAGCTATTTTAATTGTTGTTTAATAGTAGTTTAAATGCCGTTAGCATATTATAGTATATAGACTGTATATGCTAGAAGAAAACGTACTACTTAGTAAAGAAAAAAATATTTATAAAGGAAGAAGGAGACAAAATAAGTCTGCGTTATTAAAAAACGTAGGTTATTAATATAGCTAGTTTAAGTAAATTAACATATGCTAAGAGGTTGCTATAAGTAATTTAAAGGTAAATTAAAGGTAAATTATAATGTAAAGTAAAGGTAAAGTGTGTTAAATCTAAGGAAAATTTAAGTATAAGTTAACGGTAAGTTTAGTAAAGATATATATATATATGCTTTAAACAAGGAAAGTAAAAGCTATAAAGATGTTATATTTAAGTAAGCAATACGTATATCTACTATAAAGAATAGCTAAATTTATAAATAAAAGAAAAAGATAAAGTAAAACGTAAAGGTATTTACTTTATTATAAAGGAATTATACTATATAATAATAAAGCTATATATAAGCCTTTTATCCTTACCTTTCTTTTAGCCTTTTAGCGTTTTCTTTTAGCCTTTTAGCGTCTTCTTTTAGCCTTTTAACGTTTTCTTTTAGCCTTTTAGCGTCTTCTTTTAGCCTTTTAGCGTCTCTTTTTAGCCTTTTAGCGTCTCCTTTTAGCCTTTTAGCGTCTCCTTTTAGCCTTTTAGTGTTATTTTTAGCGTCTCCTCTTACGCTTTTAGCGTTTACTTTTAGCGTCTCTTTTTATCCTTCTAGTGTTATTTTTTACACAAATTTTATAGTAGGGTATACGCCGCATATGTAAAAAATATGTAGTAAAACACCTATATTTTAGCTATACGCTTAAGACTAAAATTAATGCTTAATTTCTAAGGAATAAACACTCTGCTACTAAATACATATTACGCATATACCTAGCAGGGTATATGTAACAAATTAACGTATACTATACCTATTAATTACATATTGATTAACTAATGTATACAGTGTGTAATTACAGTGCATCTATTTTTCACCGCACCGTTCTAGACCCCCCTGCGAACTTTTCCGACCCCCCTGCGACCTGTAACCTTAAGGTAGGACTGCTGCCTAGTGGAGGTCGTGCTTTCCTTTTCGAGACTAGCGGGAAAGCCCTGAGGGCCATGAGACCCCTCAATCCCTCCCTTCCCTAGGAAAAAAACTCTTCCTCAGAAATATACAGATTTGAGAGCAATTCGTGACTGTGTGGTGTTTTTTTGCTTGTTAAAGTCCTATTGTCGTGATTGTTTTCCCCTGTGTGGTTTGGGCGTGTGCGTGTGTGTGTCAAGCTACGACGGTCCCCTGCCACCATCAAGCCCATATTGCTCCACGTGACCTCTGTGGCGTATTTCGCCGCTACAGGCCTACATATCATAGGTATTTTCCTTCCTTATGCATCCCACAGGTTTTCCACAATAAGTCATTACCACAACATTTGTGGCGCCAACAACCCTTCTTCCATGTTGCTTGACTAAAGTATGTCTGCCTCCGATACTTCCTTACCTGAGGACGACCAGGTGCTCGCATCGCTCACGCCAGAGCAACGGAGCTATACCGACCGTTTTCAGGAGCTCGCGAGGCAAGCCGAGGAACGCGCGAGGCAAGCCGAGGAACGCGCGAGGCAAGCCGAGGAACGCACGAGGCAAGCCGTTCGCGATGCTGCGGCTGTTCGCAAGGCCTTGAAAGAGGAACGAGCAGAGCAGCAGAGACTACACGCAGGTAGGCATTGCGCGATGTTGCTTTTCACCTTTCATCAGTACTGCTTGATCACTAACATTACTCTCACCTCAGGACAAGCTGTTGACGACTACATTGCCCGCGAATTCCAGCGCAACTTCCACCTGCCACGCCTGCTTCCTAAATTGACGACGACCAAACCGAAGTCGTCCTCGGGGAAGAGCCTCACAGCCACGACCGGTCGCACCTCCATCAACGGCAAATACTATCCCCTGAAGCTAGAGCTCTGGGAGGGGTGCGAGGCCGTACTAGTGACGGCCTTCCAAGAGATCCGGGCGGCTCTCGGCAACAGGCCCCTGTTTCCGTCTAAGAATCGAATGACCGTGATGGACGAAAGCTTCTTGGACGATCTGCCAGCCGAGTTTGTCAACGCACCGCTCTATCTCACCGAGCTTAGGACCTCGTTCTTTCTCCACGAGGTGCTGGAGAAGCCCGTTTCACGAGTTCTAAATGCATTTTTTGCTACGCACAAGATCTTTTTTGACAATCAGAATGCTGGAGCCCACATCAAATTTGTAACCAGGGAACGCGCACAAGAATCGAGCCGGAGCGAGCAAGAGACCAGCAGCAACGCGGACAGTCGAGCCGAGAGTGACGCTGGTAGCCGGACGAGCAACCAAGCGAGCGGCGGGGAGCAAGGCAGGACTAAAGCAGACAAGAAGCCAAAGGTCCCCTACAAAGTACAGCCAGACTGCATTGTTTTATGCACCAAAATCGACGCTGCGCCAAATGCTGCACCAGGCTCTGTTGAACAGGGCGGTGAAGCCCAAATAGACGACGGCGATGACGATGACGATAGTGACGGCGACGAAAGTATAAGCGAAGATGAGCCAGCTTCAACCATTTACCGCATCGCATTTGGTGAGCACAAAGCCGCCCATCGTCTCCGTGCCGTCATGCTCGACCGGCTTTGTAAAAGAGGAATCCCTCAAGACTATATCATTCAGATGGCGCGCCGGAGAGCGACGGGCCTCCCATCCACTGACGTCAAGAAGACCGTCCCTGGCTCTTTCCCGGGCCAGGTATACTACACCTATGCTCTTGCGCAGACATTCCACTACATGGTCTCGGCCGGCATCCTGTACGGGTATCTAGCCAGTGGCGACACGCTGACCTTCCTCCACATCCCGCCCGCTGAGCCTACGACGCTGATGTACCGGCCCTTTTTCTTTCCCCAGTTTGGACGTGTCAACGCGGACACGGGCGCCGCCCCTGGACCCCCCATGGAAGAGACGATCACCTCAGAATGCTCTACTGTTGGACTGTTGTCCGGCATGGCTTTCGTGGCTTGGAAAATCGGTGCCCAGGACGAACGCTGGCGGACAAGTGCGTTGCAAAAGCTGGCCAAATTTCCAGGCCTCCCCGAATCTGTGGCCGACAGTGTTGCGGCTCTGTCCGATCCCGATTCGCCAAGCTCACCTGCAGACAGCGACCGGTCGAGCAAGCGTGGGTCCGACGGCATGGGTGATGGCGATGCTGGCGATAGCCGTGGCCGCCGTCGACCCGGCCACCACCTCTCTGCTCCCCATGCACATGCACCCCGTGTACCGTCGCCGCTGCAGCGGCACGAGTCGTCTACAGGGCCCCAGTCCCAGCGTGCATGGCAGGGCTCCAGGTTCGGCCCGCGCAAGCCCGTGTTCCTACAGCCAAGTCGGTTTGACCCGGTGTCGTTCCGGCCTATGCGGCCCTACTGTACACAGGCCTGTCTTCTCGGCCTCGCGCGCGGTTTGCCGCTCGACAATAACTGCCCCAACGTGCTCCTCCACCTGCGGGCTGCTCGTGATGTTATGACGGCGGACGACATATTGCCCGGGCGGCACGGCCAGATGTTGCATGCGATCCGCAGCATCGAGGAGGTGGGCCGGCTCTTAGTGCTGCAGCTATACGGCAACATTATGCAGGACTGTGAATGCTGTTTAAACCAGGGCGCTTTCGGGAGGATCGGCTGTCTCTTCAAGTTGACACTCACGGGATACGGCTATACGTTTGTGGCCAAGGGCGTGCAGTCGTTTGACCGCCGGCGGCTCCAGCGTGAGACCGCAGTCTATGAACACCTGTCCGAGCAGCAGGGCCGTCTCGTGCCCGTGTATCTCGGCATCGTTCAGCTTTTGCTTCCGTATCCGAGGGACGATGCCCGGCTCGTGTCACACATGATGCTCATGTCTTATGGCGGGCCGAAGATGTGGTCGCCTGCGCTTGGACGCCGTACGCGGCGGCGCGGGGATCTGGCCGGTATGGATCGGGAACAGGAGGCTGCGCGTACCTGGGAGGAGCTGCAGGCGCTCGGCGTCGACGACAACGACGTCGAGAATATGGAGAACAACTTTACGTGGTGTGACGAGGCACGGCGCATGATGCGCATTGACTTTCACTGCGCGCATGTGGCCGAGAGCGGCGCCAGGGTGCCTGTTTCGGAGGAGCACCCGGAGGAGCACCCGGAGGGGCACCCGGAGGGGCACCTCGTGGCGCGCGAGCAAGAGTACGACCCAATCAGCGCCGAGGCCACACCGCAGACGCAGACAACCTCCCCATCTCTCGACTCTGCGCGTGCCAAGCGGCAGCGTCCCACCAACTGGAGTGCCTCGGGTGAAAGCGACGCCCGAGCAGCCAAGCGAGTATATCGCCGCCGGGGCTCGGAGAGCTCTCTTAAAAGTCTGGTGCTACTGTAATTTTACGTACGCAAGAATCGTTATCGAGCACCGCCATTTGTAGGGCGTCCCTATCCTCCGGTCGGTAAGTGTTTGTTTTTTTAGAGTTGCCCCCTTTTCTGTAGTTTTCCTTCCTTTGCCGTAACGAGATGAAATAAATGCGAGACGAAATAAATGAACGCGAGATGAAAGCCAAAATGAAATAGAATTTAGTCCGAAGGGACTAGATTCGCTTGTGCCTGTCATTTTCGACGCTAACATCCTACACCGTAATAAATAAAGTTTGTGTGGAATGTGCATAAGGAAGCTATCTGACTATGGCAGGACCTGCAGGGGCGAAATATGTGCGCGCGCTAGTCCACGTGACTAGGGAGGGCCACAACAGTTTGTGTTGTGGGCCGCCCTAGTCTACGTGACTGGCGGCACACATATTTTCGCCCCTGCAGGTGTGCTAGTTAGACTAGCTTCTCCATGCACATTCATTAGTTTGCCTCCGTAACGTTTACAGACTCCCATCGTTCTCCCACTGCAGCAGCCTCTACCCTACTAACATGGAAGACCGCCGCAAAGATCCCGCCTGGTGGCGCAGCGTCTCGCCTGCCGAGTTTTGTGCCAAAGTGGGCTTTAGTCTAAGAACCACTGAGCACGTAACGACATTAGCCTTGATGGGAGATATTAAGACATGCGCACATGTGAGCATCACGATTCTGTTTTCCGGTGTCCCTCTGCCAGCTGTTCTGGAACAAGCACGCCAAACAGACGTGGAACGGTACATTGAGACCTGGGTACTACTACGGAAAAAGTACGAAGAAGCCACGCCCCCCGTTGTCCTTCAAAAAGAAGCGAGGGATCTAGTCATGTCTCTATTTTCTGTCAAAGCCCGACCAGAGCAGTACGAACGAGCCGCGGCGGCATTCGTCCGCACAGAAAAGCCCGATGCCCACGGGGAGCATGCCAGCCGCCGAGTCTTGGCCATCCTGTTGAATCAGCACGCTCGATTCTCCGATCGATATCTAGCGCCGTATTCGACCATTGTTGGCCCTTCGGGCATAGGAAAGTCCTTCTCGGTGAGGCAGATGGCCGTTCGACATGGCGCTTACGTGGCCTATTCGAATTTCTCGTCGAGCGACAGCCTAGGATTTCCGCGCCCTGTCAAAATGGGACTGACACCCATTGTGGACAAGCAAAGACCTGCGGTGGATTTGTGGGAGACATATCTGGAAAACCAGATCACGCTCGCAAAATGTTGCAAGGGGGCTGGGATAACGGCTGCAGGGCTTTTTGAACTGCTTACATGCAACAGTCGTGAAGTCGCAGGCCTGCGCACGGATTTGGGAGACGTGTTTGGTGAGGGAAAAGTCGACACTGTTTCCATCACTGGCCGCCTCAATTCCGTCAAAGTCAAGCTCGACAAGCTAGGGCTGAATGCACCCCCCCCTTTCGCCTCTCGGGGCCGACAAGTGTCCGGTAATTATCTGCTTCGATGAGGCCAGAGCTCTCCTGGATGAAGAAGATCATTCTGCCTTTCGAAGCTTGCGCCAGGCGGCCAGGAATGCGGCGAGAAGGGCCGATCAAAGGAGAAAGAAACAAAGGTCCCGTTCTTCATTATTCTCCTGGACACGACATTGAAAATTAGCAACTTGACGCCCCCCTGGCCGGTACGACCAGAGCGCCAAAGTGCTCCAAGCATCTATATTCCACCCCATCTACCAAATCGATACCTTCAACCTCTTTACCCCGCCTGCCGCCAGCCTTGAAGAGCCAACAGGTAGCTCAAAGGCCGTGGAGCAGCTCTTCTCCCACGGCCGACCGCTCTGGGGAGAGCACCTCGAAGCAGGCAGCTCGTGGAACCTACTTCTCAGGCTTGCTGCCGAGAAGATATCCGCGCAGAAAGATCGCCTTGCCTACGACCTGTCTCTGTTGACGTACAGGATGAACTTTTACATTTGCTCTCCCATTTTGGCAGAGGCTATGGTAGCATCGTCGATGCGGTACCTGGTATCTGTCTCGGAAGACGGGAACAGCCTGATTACAACGCAGCCTAGCGAGCCGGTGTTGGCACTGGCAGCCTCCTGTCTCCTACAAGACCCCTTTGTCCGTCTCTCCTGTATCCGTTCCTGGATTTCCGGGCTGCACTCCGGCGCTGTCAACCCTGGCGACATCGGCGAACAAGTGGCCTCCCTGATTCTGCTCTTCGCATCCGACTACGCCTCTGAGCCAAAACGCGCGCTCCCAGACCCAGATCCTGCCAACTTCGGCATGGTTCCCGAGGCTGTTGCCCCCAAAGCAATGCCGCTCAAATGCTTTTTGGCCGCCCTCCTCGGCGAAAATGCATGGCAGGAGGTAGAATCCCTCGACCATGGCCCCACAACCAGAGATATCCTCGACACAGGCTTGGTGTTCTTTAATCACCTTGTCCGCCTCTTCACAACGCCGACTCTCTCAGTGCTGGAAGCAACATACAAGCGCGGTGCAGCCCTCTTCCTGCCGGCAAACTTTCCGGGAATGGACGTGGCCCTTTCGATCCGCGTTCCCGATGGCCGCGTGTCTCTTCTTTTCATTCAAATCAAGAACCGCCAGTGCGACAGCCCCACAAATGGCCTGAAGATGTATATGAGCGAGTCTCTCCAAAAGGCGGAAGCGGCTTTGGGACTTTCTAAACAGCTGCATGGCATCATCGGCCTCGGCATGTGCTTGCGAACTTCCGAAAAGCCCCATTTCACCGCCATTGTTCCGACAACCGGCCAGACGAAGCGGCCTGTAACAAGGAGCACGGGCAAAGGCAAGGCCGCCGCCGCGGTCAAGGCTACTGCCAAAAGAGCGACAAGCAGCAAGGGAGAGGGATTGGCCCCTGAGCCGGCGCGGCTGCTAGGCATAGTCTTTGGTCTTGATACGGCCGTATACCCTTGCATGAAGGTACCGAGCGCGGCGGCGCTCCAGACAGACACGGGAGAAGCAAAGGGGCCGCAGGAGTTGGAGGAATTGTGCCATCTGCTTGTGCGACTTCTGGAACGATGGCCGGGCGCGTACGCAGACGAAGACGTGCGGTCGACGTACGCGCAGAAGCTCCTGAATCCGGTTGCCGATCTATTCGAGGATGCTCACAAGGTTGGTGGAGATATTCCGATGCAGGATCCGTAGTGGTTCCTGCATCGGAACATCTCCACCAATATTTGCTTCTGCTGTTTTCTTGACTTCCTCTCTCTGACGAGAGAAAGGTGTCCTAGAGCCGTCCGCTCTTCAACCAGTAATCGGCGTATTAGTAGTTGGCTCCGTTTACGTTGTTTACTTGATATTCAGTGCCGGGAAATCATGCCAATGTCTCTTGCTCCGCCTTCCGCCTTTTGTTATTCTATAGACTTTGCCTACAGACTAAATGGAAGATTCACCAGCCCAAACCCACTCCCAAGGCCACCTCCAAGCGGCCGGCCAAAGGGCAAGCCGCCCATGAACCGCTGCCGGTCATTGTTGGTCGTGAACAGACCGAAGCCTCGGCCACCGCCGCCGCCGTTGCCGCTGCCGTCGCCAAAGACCCATGAGGTGCCGGCCGTGCCAAAGTTGCTAGTGTCAATGTGCACCCGTATGCGCGGCTGGTCATCGTCAGCTTCGCCGTCACTTCCGTTTCCATTTTCGTTTCCATTCCCGTTCCCATTTCCATTGCCGTTGCCTCTACCGCCGCCGCCTCCACTGCTGTTGCCACGCCTGTTCCGAGCACGCGCCTCAAAAGCAAAACCAGGCCCAGATTGCAAAAAGGTGGCGCGAGTCCGCCCGAATCCGGTTCCTGCCTGTGCCGTCGACGTCGGCTGCTCGGGCTGCGCCAGGGGCACAGTCCGGGCTGTGCGCAGGGGCGCTGGCGCCGCCGAGGTGCGTCCCCGAAAAGCAGCCGGCGAGATGGGTGGCAGCGGCGGGACACGAGGGATCTCTTCTTCGGCCTCGCTGCCGTCCTCCTCGTCGCTGTAGCGCGAGCTCGCCATGGTGTCCCGGACGTTCCCGGCCGGGGCCGCCGGCCGGTCGCTGCTGTAGTAGTTGAGGATGGAGGAGTCGCGCCCGGAGCTGAAGCGCGACTCGGTGCGGTTAAAGTTGTTGCGGTACTGCGAGCGTTGCTGAGACGGCGGAGGCGAAGGCGATCGCCGAGCCGGCCGGCCGGCTCGGGCCACGGGCGGCACCGCGGTCGCCTGGGACGCAGAGGACGCAGAAGAAGCAGAAGAAGCAGAAGCACTCTGGACAGCCGCAGCCGGGGCCGCCTCTGCCCGCTTGGACACCGCCGGCTGGGGCTCCTTCGGCTGCTGTGGCTGCTGTGGCCGCTGTGGCCGCTGTGCCTGCTGTGCCTGCTGTGCCTGCGGGGGCTGCTGGGGCTCCCGAGGCCGCTGTGGCCTCTGTGGCCGTTGCGCCTGCTGCGATTGCGGCGGCTGTGACAGCTGGGACAGCTCTGGCGGCGAGTCCCGGCGCGGGAATGGCAACTGGCCCGGCCGGGGGTTGCTCGAGTTGCCTCGGGTCAGCTGTCTCTTTGGCTCGTCCTGTGCACTCATTTTGTATCGCAATGATTCTGCTCGTCCTTGTCTGGCTCTTCCCTTGACGGTTGGGCGCAGCTGTCTTTATCTACACATGGCCCTTTGTTGCACCCCTGTTTCAGGGTGGTTATGTCGACGGCAGAGTGGCCTGACGACACCTGTGCGCGACCAGGACACACAAAACACCAAGCGATTCGAATGCGCCAATGTCGGCCCATATGCGCCACGGTGTTTACAGAGAACGGCTGATTGATCGGGGTCGGGGCGTCAGCGACGCTCTTCATCTGGTGCAAGAATTCCTCGTCGCATCGATACACCCAGATCCACCTCAATTCGGTGCCTCATGGGAAAATATCTCTGACAATCGGCACGTGGACGAGACAGGAATAGCCCGGCTAAACGGTCTGGCCGAGGATATCAGCCCTACTTTTTTTGTCGGGTTCTGCCGTTGAAAAGGAGAGCCAGGCCGGCCATCTGCGAGCCACTTCGTGGCTAGGCCAACAGCGATTCATGCAGCCGATGGAAATCGATTACGCTCATGCAGCGGCCCCATTTGTCATTATGAAGCTTAGCTCTACGGAGTAGCCTAGGTCAAACCATGGTCTTGATGTCGCCACCGGGGACGGTTATTGTTCTGTTTCTTTCTGCTCTGGGTCCATCGAAACAGCTGCATCGCGAATTGCACAGCGTGATTTGGGGACTCTGCAGCTAGCCCCACAAGTGCTTGGGGTCTGTCCACTGCCGCCGGGCTGTAGCGGCGGCCCACGTATTACTGCGGATGGCGCAAACGGGTGCAATAATGCCGCGATGCTTCGTGTGCGAATAAGTACCACGCCAAGCCAAAGCTCTTGGTGTGGGAGCATCCGGCCGATTGCCTCGAACGAGTCGAAGCAAGAATAGCGGGGCATATCTCCGGATCAAAGCTCGAGTGGTTTACACATGTAGGGAGATTTCGAGAGACCTGGCCTTGCCATATACAGAGTGGCATTGCGTGGCAAGCAGCTATTTCGTCTATCGCAGCCAAACTGCCATTGGTGTGTATCTTGAGAATCGCAAGACACAACAGCCACATATGGTTCTCTGCCTCGGCGCGTACAGATTGTCTGCGTGGGGGCGACATGGTGGCGAGTGCAAATGGCAGAGGAACAGCACGTCTTCATGACACGCCTTGATGCCATATCTTGACCCGCCCTATTGCATCCGCTTCCCAGAGAAATGGGGGGGTAACAGCAAGGGGAAGGCCACTAATGGGTCTAGCCCTATCGAAATATTTGCGTGTTGTTATACTTTGTATATATAACACTGTAAGGACGATCTTTTCCCGACATAGGACGAGAACATCTGCGTTTCTTTGCGTGCTACTCCAGAAAGGGACTGCAATTACCGTGCCCAGACATGGCCGGCTTTGACAAAGAGACTGCCAAAACGGCCGCGGTGGCCCGTACCGACGAGGCGGACTCGGAACACGACCATGCCGTGCCGTCAGATCTGCAGTCCGGCACGGACGAGATCAGCGCCAAAGAGGAGCGCGCATTTGTGCGTATACCCGCCAGTCGGAAAGCGCAGAGAGAAGGGACACCTAACCGCATGTGACGACAGGTGTGGCGGCTCGACTTGGGCCTGCTGGTCGTGGGCTTCCTGGGCTACACATTCAAGTATCTCGACCAGACCAATATTGTACGCTTTCCCCAAGACTCGTCCCCCTGCCACCTGCCTATACTCACGCTGTCTATAGAGCAACGCCTACGTTTCCGGCATGAAGGAGGACCTGGACCTGGCCGGAAATGAGCTCAACTACTTTACCACCTACTTCAAGTCAGTGTTGATGCACGTGTTATACAGAAGCTCCTCGTCGCTGACCGAGTCCGCCCAGTATTGGATACATTGTCATGCTCTACCCGTCATGCATCATCGTGTCCCATTTCGGGCCGCATCGTTGGCTGCCGGCATGCGAGATCATGTGGGGAATTCTGACCTGCTGTCTGTCCCTGGCCCAGTCGGCCAAGACGGTAAGCACTGCAAGACTGTGCAGGGACTGAGAGCACAAGTATATGCTGACTAACCCACAGGTTTATGGCCTCCGGTTTCTTGTCGGCCTCTTTGAGGGCAGCGCCTGGCCGGGCTACATCACCATCATCAGGTGCGTCTCCGAGCACACCCATAAAGGGGAGAGGGGGGCAAGCTGACATGCCCATTTCCGCAGCCAATGGTACCTACCAGACGAAATTGCGCTGCGCATGAGCATCTACAATATTGCCCAGCCGACGGGGGCCATGCTCTCCGGGGCTATGCAGGGCGCTCTGGCGACCAACCTTGACGGTGCCCTGGGTCGGGCCGGCTGGCGATGGGCCTTTATCATCAATGTATGTTGTGCGGGGGAAGAGGCGAAAAGCGAGAGAGACCGAGAAGAAAAGAAAGAAAAACGCAGACGCTATGCCAAGCACACTCTAACACTCACAGGGTATCTGCACCATTTTCGTGGCCCTACTGGCGTTTGTCGCTCTTCCTGGATACGTAAGTTCAACGTGCAGAAACCTCGCCACTTTTTCTTTCGGGCTTTCTGACGTAGATATACAAACAAATGCAGCCCGAGCGTCAAAACCCGCTCTCCAAGTTTTACATGAAGCCTCGTCACATCGGTATGTTGTCGCAGCCTTTTTCGAACCCGTGTTCTTTTTTAACGTCGGGAAGAAATTGCACTCGCACGCTCACGTCGTGTTGGCCGACAGGCGCAGAAGGGCATCACTTTGAAGAGCTTTATCCGCTGCTTTTCCTTCTGGCAGCTGTGGATCGTCGCCAGTGAGTGTCCCGCGCTCCCCGCATAGCGCAATGATGCAATTACTTACCTTGTGCAGTTGCTTGGCCGATTGGCGGCAATACACAGCCATCCAGCTACTTTAATCTCTGGCTAAAGTCTCTGAAGAACGCAGACGGGACGAAGAAATAGTGAGTCCTCTGCGTCTACCGTTGACACCTCACGTCTCCCGACGACTAACAATTCAGCTCTGTCGGCATGCTCAACTACCTGCCCATCATTGGTCAGGCGATCCAGTTCGTGGCCGAGATCCTGTTCAACGGCTTCAGTGATTACTTTGGCGTGCGGCTGCCGTTCCTCTTGCTACACTCGGTGCGTCCACAACACTTCCTTGCTTGCTGCCAGTCGCGAAGCCGAGAACTAACAGGATGCAGGTCATCAGTATCACCTCGCTCATCATCCTGATTATCCGCCCCAGCAACGAGCATGTCTACATGGCCGGCTGGTATCTCAACTTTGTAGGAGGGTGAGTGTACAAAGACATGAAAACACGACCTCCCAGAACATCTTGTAGCTAACTATACAAAGCGTCGCCACGATGCTCCTCTGCTCCTGGGCGGCCACGCATCTGCAGGCCGAGCCCGAGGTGCGCACGGTGCTGTTTGCCAGCGGGACCGTCTTGGCCTACATTCTCAGCGCGTCTTTGCCGCTGGCAGCGTACCCGGCCAGCCAGGCGCCCCACTGGCACATTGGCGCAAAGCTGTACCTGGGCTTCGCAGTGGCGGCAGTGGTACTCTTTGTCGTCCTTCACTTTGCGTTTCGCCATGAGGAGAAGCTGAAGCGGGCCAAGGCCCCGTCCGCTCTCGATTCTGAGCAGCAGCATCAGACGCTGGTGTCTGCAAAGGAGCAAAACGCGGCGACCACGGGAGTTTGAATACCTCAGCATACTCGGACAATCTACTTTCTACTCCGTGGACGTATTGTAGTACATAGCGTGCGAGATACAGTGTGATAGTTGTGTCAAATACAGTGCTGCACACAACACCCCTCATCAGATAACTGAACAATTGCCAATGAGGCAACTTGGCGAGGTATGTACGGCATCTCACGATGGACAGCCGCCGGTCGCGATACGGCAGACGAGAGAGGTTGTGAAACGGTGATGGATCCGGTTGCGCTCCGTTTGGCGCCTGCATGGACTCCTGAAATAAGCGCCGGGCCGTGTCCCCATATTTTTGTGACGAACAGCAGCCCAGTCATCCAACGCGACCGCCATACCGTTTCTTGTCTTAACATGCAACAATGAACTTTCTGTCGTCGTCCACCCGACGAGACAAACAATCCCGGCCCAACGCCTCCAAAATGGTAAATGCAGCTCCACACCCACCAGATTCGGCCGTATCCCGACCGCCATCGCCGGCGCGATCTTTCCCTTCATCTGGTTTCGAGCTCTTGGACCATTCTGTGAAGATTGAGGAGGAGCTGTTCCCTTGGTACTCTCCTAGGAAGTTTTATCCCGCCCGCGTAGGTGAGGTGTTCCAGGAGACGTATCAAGTAATTGTGAAGCTCGGCCACGGCACTGCTTCCACAACATGGCTGTGCCGTGATTTAAAGTAAGCGCCAGCCGCCACCAGTATGCCGCATTTATCTGGCGTACTGACAAACGTCCACAGGCAGCATCGATATGTCACTGTCAAAATATACGCAGTGGGCCAAAAGCAAATGGGCCGCGAGTTGGCAGCACTGGAGCACATTGGCAATGTCATGGCCCAGTCGCCGCCTGCCCAACACCAAGGAACTCTGTACATTCGCACGCTTCTCGATCACTTTACCATCAAAGGCGCAGGGTGGTTCCAGAGCAGCAATCTCTGTCTTGTTCACAAGCCGTTGGGAATCTCGCTGGCTGAGAGACGCAAAGAGGAGTTCGACGGCCGCATGCCGCTCGGCCTGACCAAGGCCATCGTCCACTTTATGCTGCTGGCTCTCGACTTCCTCCATAGCACCGCCAATGTTGTGCACGCAGACATCCAAGAGGACAACATAATGTTCATGCTGCAGGACGAGTCAGAGCTGAAAGAGGTCGAAACTGACGAGAGGGGCGAGGACGCGACGCCCAGAAAGGTGTACAAGGATGGGCATGTCATTTACCCCTCAAAGATGCTGTTCGCCACACCGAGCTTCCCTGTTCTCTGCGACTTTGGAGAGGCACGCTTCGGCAAGGAATGCTACGGCGAGCACGCACTTCCCGACCTGTACCGTGCTCCCGAGATCCTGCTCCAGATCGAGTGGACGACGAAGCTCGACATGTGGACTTTGGGGCTTGTGGTGCGTCCATTGAATCTTGCGTATGTGTGTTTCTGAATGTTGACGAGAACCTCTAGATCTGGACCATGATTGAGGGAACCAACCTGTTCAACGACAATGTCGGCGGCCGTTGGCGCTCCGCCCTGCCCCATATGGCCCGTATGATCAGCCTCCTCGGGCCACCGCCACAGGGCTTTTTCGACATGACGCCTGTGACCAAGCGGTATTTTGACAAGAACGGTATGTCAACCATTTGTACTGGGGTTATTCTGATTTCGATTTCCTTGCTAAATGAACGCGTGCAGGCCGGCTCAAGAATGGTCACAAAGTGGTGGATACGACGCTCGAGAAGGAGGCTAAAGCTCTCGAAGGCGATGAAAAGACCGAGTTTCTGCGCTTCCTGCGCCGTATGCTACAATGGGAGCCATCTAGCCGTCCATCAGCAAGCGAGCTGTTGAAAGATCCGTGGCTGACGCCTCCGGAGGAGGTGGAACAAGAGTCTGAGACTGAAGGTTGAGAGCGGTAGAAATGGACCGTATTTCTACCGGCGGAGAGCCTAAAAGCACTGCTAAAGTTTAGTGCCAAAACAGGGCAAGTGAGCCTCAGCCACATCCAAGACTGAGCCACAAACCTGGGCGGGTCTTTTGTAGCTGCATCGGGCCTAGACTCCAGAAGCTTGCTTGAGCACCACTCTCGAATCGACCGCAACGACCATGAGTGCGTCGCCGCTGCTCGCGATCCCGACCGACACGCTGCGCCAGCCGCCGTCGCCCCGGCCGGCGGCGGGTCTGCCGTCGCGACCGGCTGCCACGGCCGGCGCGACGCGGCGGAAGGCCATCACGATGGACGTGGCCGAGCGGCTGAACGAGGAGGAGAAGAACAAGTACATCAAGGGTACGTCGAGGGGGTCTTTTCGGGGAGGGTCGTCGCCCCGCCCGGACTGCTGCTGACACCCGTTTTCGTACCCTCTCTAGGCAAGGAACTCGGCGAGGGAACGTATGCGGTGGTGTTTGAGGGCCAGCTGCGCACGGATCCGACGCAGCTGGTGGCGATCAAAAAGATCAAGGTGCAAAAGGAATACAGCGACGGGATCGCGCCGGACGCGGTGCGCGAGATCAAGTTTCTGCAGGAGCTGCGCCACGCCAACATTATCCGGCTGCACGGCGTGTACAGCACGCGCGACCAGAACCTGCATCTGGTGCTGGAACACCTGCCGCGCGGCGATCTCGAGATGCTGATCCGCGACACCGAGGCGGTGCGCTACGGCGCCGCCGACATCAAGGCCTGGATGGGCATGCTCTGCCGGGCCGTGGCCTTTTGCCACGACCGCGCGGTGCTGCACCGCGACATCAAGCCCAACAATTTGCTCGTGGCCGCCGACGGCGCCCTCAAGCTGGCCGATTTCGGTCTCGCCCGCGCCGCCGCCGACCCCTACCGCCCCATGACGGCCAATGTCATTACGCGCTGGTACCGGCCGCCCGAGCTGCTCTTTGGCGCCCGCCACTACGGCGGCGCCGTCGACGTCTGGTCCGTCGGCCTCGTCTTTGCCGAGCTCGTCATCCGCAACCCCTACCTGCCCGGCAACACCGAGGTCGAGCAGATCGCCCTCGTCTGCCGCGCCCTCGGCACCCCCACCGACGACAACTGGCCCGGCGTCACCCGCCTCGACGCCTACGCCGTTCCCACCGACCGCATCTGGCCCGTCCCCACCCGCGACGCCTTTCTCGGCCCCTTTGGCACCGTCGGCCCCGACGGCGTCGACCTCCTCATGCACTCCCTCGTCCTCGACCCCCGCCACCGCATCACCGCCCGCGCCATGCTGCAGCACCCCTGGTGGCACGTCGAGCCCACCCCCACCCCCGTCCACGACCTGCCCCGTCGCCACGTCTCCGCCGACAAGGAACGCGAGCGCATGGCCGCCGACCTGAAGCGCCGCCCCGGCGTCGTCTCGGGCGACGAGGACCGGGGCGCCAAGGTCGCCCGGCGGCTTGACTTTGGCAGGAAGTAGGGACATTGGATCGGAATCCGCCGGCCGTCGGACAATGCAAGATACAATGGAAAGCCGATGCATACATGCATATCACCAGTTACAATGCGTCCTTCTGAACAGTGATTCTGTCGTAATAATTCAGTAGTATGTGTTTCCATCTGTGACGTGTACTGCACGGGGAAGTTGCTTTGTAGAGTAAACAACTCAGTGTAGAAGCAGCTGCATGGCTGGCGCAGCGGGGCCCAAGGACTAGACAGTTACCTTGAAGGTGACTGATCCTCATAGGGGGAAAGGCTTTACGTAAGCTGTGTATACATCTGGGAAGTAGGAAGATGCACGGATATCTAGCTAGCTTGGACTAAATTTGATCAGGCTCGACATGTAAACGGCAGAGTAGTGATGCCGATCAGATTCAGTACTCGGGAATAAAAACGCGGCACCTCGCCTCCTGCCGTGACGGCTGGCAAACAAGCGGAGCGAGGACTGCGTGCATAAGCACAAGGCTCCCGCGTCACTGGCAATACCAGTCTTAGCCTCACAGGGTTCCAAGTGCTACGTCCTATAGGACGTGCTTAACCAGCCCTCTTGAGAGGCTCGACTTGTTACCTGGAGTCTGAAGTTTCAGCGCTCACTCGCCTTCACTAACCCGGGGGCCGTAGTTCTACAACAGCCAAAGTTAGCGTCTGCAATACATCCATGTCCCGCATTTAGGGCAGGCTGAATACTGGAATCGTACCGCGCTGGTTCAGGTCCTCGACCTCTTCGTCATCCTAGGCCTCGTCTGCGCCGCCATGCCTTCGTCCTAGGCCTCGTAGTCCATGTCCTCGCCTGCGCCGCCCGCGCCCCCATCACTGCTGCCAACTCCATTTTCGTTGTCAGGTTGCAGTTTCAGTCGTGCCAACTGTAACTGCAATTCGCCAACGGCACTTTTGTCCTTGATCGTCTGTTCACCGGAGACGAGGACGCCGCCTGCACCGGCGTCGCTGCCGCCAGTCCCATTTATGTTGTCAAATTGCAGTCTCAGTTGTGCCAACCGAAACTGCAACTCGCCAACGGCTAGTATGTCCTTGGCCGTCTGTACACAGCATGCGCTGTTAGTCAATTTCCACAACAACAGATAGGACACGATCAAGACACGCACCTCAAACATTTTTTCAAGGCCTTCATGTTTTGTGCATTAGCCGTGTGCCCTTTAACGAGACAGAGTCGTAAAACCAGAAATCACATACTCTCATTCGCCTCGCGAGCCGCTGTTGTTCCACATTGTTAGAACAGTTGCCCTATTCAAAAAGACTGTCCTTAAATAGCTCATTTACCTCGTTCAGAAAGGGAGTAACGGCCTAGAGCTTTCTCTTCGTTGACTCTATCCTCCAAAGCTTGCAAACAGTTGCATCGAGTCCTGTTGAATTGTGTGCCCGCTGGCCCTTTTAGGATTATTATCAGTGTAGGTTTGGCCCCGGCCAGGCTTGCGGAATTGGTTGATGAATGGCTTACCCTTGGCCACCGTACGATGTACTTGGACTCGTGGCTTGGGAGGAGCTGCTTGTCCGCCCTCTTGAAACTTTGTCAAAACTCTTAGGAAGGATTAGGGAGAGCTGGAGTGTGACTTACTTCCATCTGTCTCATCCATCACTAAAAATGTGTCCGACTGGCTGTCGGGGCTAGGGCAGGGCTAGCGGGGGTCGTCGCAGTAGGAGGCGTTCCGGCGGGGAGGGTCGCGGAGGTGGCCAGAGGGATGCTTAAGGGGGGGCTCGCTGGAGCCGCCGTAGGCGATGGGAGGGGTTGTCCGACTGAGCTGTTCAATAGATGGACAGCATTAGGACGTGGACGACAGCTCGGAAGGTTTGCTTGTGACTTACCCAGACGAACACCGCAGCAGCTTCTGTCTGTGCGGATTAGGTAGGGCTGTTTACGTATGCTATGTTTCTCGTTGTCGTTTTAGTTGTTTTGGTGATAAAGAGGGAAAGGATTAGGGACAGGAGAATCGTCTGTTTGTCCTCTTTTATACTCATCGGCGGGTGGGTCGCACTTGCCTCGCATTCACTCAATAATCCCGACTGAATCGGAAGGAGAGCCTCTCTTGAAAACACGTTTATTCTTTTGATGTGCAAACGCAGGCGGGTCGCACTTGCCTTCGCTTTTGGCCATTGAGCAGCTAGTTTTTCCCGCTCCAGCAGTTGAGAAATGTTCGCACAGCGACGATGCCTCTCAGCCACTCGTCGCCGCTGTATCCCAAAATAACTCATTCGTTTGCCGACGTAAGGAACCGGACCTTGTGCTCTAGGGATCCTTCCTTATTCGCCTCGTAGATTGCTCTTGTTCGCTTCCCCAATGCACTGTGTCTAGAGTAAACCATCCACAGACATGCTTCTGAAGATCAGATCGAAGTGGAAAGGAGGCCTTCCTCTACTTGACTAGCACCATCCCGAGGGACAACCAATGCCAGTGAGAGACGGGTCCCAACCACCAGTCATGCAATGTTGTTGAAATAGTGGCATTGGCTCCGTTCCGTTCTGCGGCACACACCAGACCGTGAGTCTGTCGTCTACATGTGATCACCCCAACGGCTCCTTCAATTGGCCTGTACTCTATTTCAAGAGTCCGGGAAGACGCACTCGGTAATCAGACATCCACTACTCAATCAGATATTCTTGTGCCCTGTTCCATCAGGGTCCGGTAACTGGCGCAACGCTCTAAAGAGGGGATGGACACATTGGCATCATGAACGCGGTAGTCGTAGCTGCGAATCTGCCTTCCCATGTGTAGCTCTCGACGAGTCTGTTCCTCCCGTCGACGTAGTTGATAATGGGTACGCAAGGGACCAAATCGACTCTATATACTGCATCGTAATGGCGCCGGTAACTGTTCTTCTGTGAAAGCTGATATTTGTCTGAAAGTCGCCCGCTTCGGTCGATAAGCCAAACACGACAATACCTGGGGATCTCTCACTGTCTCCGGGCCAAGAAAGCCCGCGTAGCTAGGCCCCTATGCAAAGCTTCGGAGAGACGCTCCATAATCGACCTTTTATTTTTTACAGGCCCTCGTTCCAGCTGTCGTCAAACTCAAAAGCAAGATTGATGTCCAAGGCCTGAGGAAGGTCGATGAAGGGAAGGCGAGTAAGCAGGATATCCCATCGCATTGAGACACAAGCAGCCATGTCCCGGGGTGAAAATGCAAGGCACACATTGTCGAACTTGGTGCACACCCGGAAAGAAATATTCTGTCCTCGATCGCATGCCGTGACAATTTCGTTGCGCCTGCGCATGCGCGTGTTTTTAGGCTTAGGTCGGCATTGGCGACGTGTGATCCCTCGCGGGACTTTAGCAACGGATCAGAGCCGCGCGGGACTCTTTGCTGTTCGTAGACTATCGTCCCAAAAGTACAGGAAACGGTTGGCTTTGGTCCAGGAGGATTCCGACGGTCGAGATTGCAGCCGAGGGAGGAATACATAAGGATCTCTTAAATCTTCATCGTAGGGCTGTATCTTCTTCGGCTTTGGAGAAGCGCGTAGCGTCCGTCGTAGCAAGCTCTGATGGCCATTGTTTTCACTGTTGAAGAGCGAGTAGTAGTGGATTCTCGGCGTGTCGTCGGTGTAGATGGCCAGCTTCCAAATGATCCAGCGAAGTTCAGGTGGTAGTCTGGGGAAGGGATGGAAATGAACATCTAAATGGCGATTTTTGCGCTGCTGCCGTACAATTATTGGGCTCCATTTTTGGCGAGGCTGTTTGTTAAGCGTAAAGAACGTTGCGTTTGAACGCGACGATGGCTGTGCATTGTTTGAAAATCCAAGTTAGAGCGACTTCACCAAAAGGCAGGGCTCCTGGTCAGAATCACACCCACAAACACGCAGTAAACCAACGAAGTTGGTAAGAAACGTTTCACAAAGAACCTTTACCTCGACAAACGAGAAAGCAAAGAGTACGATTAGTGTTGGGGAAAACCACTGTCTGCAAAGGAAGCCGTATGTTAAAGGCCACCTGACCTGTCCCTCAACAATGAGTCGGTAGTTTGTACACCACCGCTTTTAGGGTCTCTGTGATCTCTTGGGCTTTGTTGTTAATATCGGACTCTCCACTAGTCACCGAGAACGCCGGCCATTACACCACTTGGGGGACCTTACGTGTCTGCCGCATCAATACAGGCAGTCACAACCCGCAGTGGCGACCCACTGCACAATTCGACGCCCAAAAACGCGGGCACAACGAAATATCAGCCGCCTTATTTTTACATTTAAAGGCAGCTCCCATCATTGAACCCTGGCGGTGGACACCCCACGGCGAGTTTCAGCAGCTTACCGAGACTACACTATAGCCCCTTGTTTATTACTCAAATGTCCTCCTTAGGACTACTAGAAACGCGGTCCCTTTTAGTAAAGAGAGTCTATTTAAAAGGCCCTGAAGGCTGCAATGCACGTACTGTGTCACAAGTGAGAAGTAGTGATTATCCAGCTAACATGACTAAAAATGATCAGAAATGGCAGTTCAATACATAATGCTGGTGAAGTTTGATTACACTCGAAGCTGCGGAACGGAAAAACACAACGCGATGCCTTTAAGGGGGAAGGCAGACAAGTCTGCAAGGCGGGAGCCGTAATATTCGCAAGGACAAGGCGGCAGTGTCGCCAGTAATTTAATTCTTACGTCGTAGCATCTCGTCGGTTCTCGAAGCTCAGCCGGTACGGAGTAGTCTGGGGCGACCTGAGCTCTTCCGTCGTGCAAATGGGCCCATGTCTAAACAGCGTCGCATTCAAAAGCGGTCGCCGCTACTCCTTTCTTGTCTTTTTGAGTTTATTGAGGGAGCCCGTGACGAACAATCATTGGTAAGGTGCGATCAAATACTACTGGGACTAGTTCGCCAAGGCTTTACTCCGCCTTTAAAGCGCCTCGCCTTGAACATGTGCGCGGCCGGATTTCCTATGAGTCTGACTGTAAAAGCTTTGTATTGCGATTGTTAGTACAAGTACGAGGCAGACGAACCGATTGCACGGTGTTCGCGACGCGAAACAGTAGAGAGTAAGACTCCATACTCGTACGAGTGGTTTGTAGATGGGCAGGATTTGAAAATGTCGTCGCATTCGCGAAGGCACTGTTTCCCCATTCAGGTTTAGCCTATCGAGTTCGGCTCCGTTGCGCCCTGTACTCCGTAGCATCCACTCTCAAGTTCCTGCTAACTCGTAAATGACATCTGACCCCCGGTCGTGATGAAACGAGACCCACTGCCATCTTTCTCGTATTCATCAGGGGGATCTTGCCTTAAAAGACAATCGAAGCCACCATTTGTCCTCTGTAAAGCTTTGAAGAAGCGTAAAAACCGTTTCACGAGAGACTTTTACCATGCACGCCGTCAACGCAGTCCTCCTGGCCGCGCTCGCCTCGTCGGCCGCGGCCCTCAACCGCTTCGACCCCAACAGGCTTCCGAAAATCACGTCGGCAAATGTCGAGCGCCGTGACGCCGGGACGACGACCGTGATGCCGAGTGCGGACAGCACGGCTTCTGCCGATGACACGGAATCCGTCACGCCTGAACTATCGTATCCCTCCGTCTCCGACAGCCGCACCATTGACCCGATCTACCTCATGTCGTGCGAGTCAAAGCTCTATTCCTCTCTCTACGCCTCGGTCCCCTTTCTCCACGACGGGCCCCTCGCATCGATGCTCGAAGCCACACCCTGTCTGCAGTCTGTCCCGGCGGAGGAGACCGCGGCCCTGTCCGCCTACGAGGGCTCGGTGAGCGCCTGGCTCTCGCCCATGAGCAGCGCGTACTATGCGCTCTTTGAAGAGTGCCCGTACCTGGAGCCCTACGCCTTTACCTTTATCAATGGCGTGTTCATACCGATCGAGTGCACCGCCTCTCTCGGCGTCGGCAGCGCGTCATCGGCCGCGGCGACTGCGCCTGCGACCGCGGCTGCGACTACGACTGCGAGTGCAACTGCAACTGCAACTGGCTCGGCTGCGACCTCGGGCGGCGCGACTACGAAAACAAGCGGCACCTCTTCTGCAACGGGTTCTGCGACCGGAACGGCTAGCGGCAACGGCAGCCCCCAGGCGACGGGTTTTGTGGGCGCGGCCGTGGCCGTGGCCGGTGTTTTGGCTGCCGTGGCTGCTCTGTAAAAAAATGCTGTCCCCGGGTGCTACGGTGATCGTTGTGCATGTATGTGGAAAACGAGGCTCTGAGGAAGCGACTGTATCTATCACCACAGATGTACATCCTAGTAAGAGAGGTTGACCTCGAAGAGCTTGTTGTCCGTTCGTTTCTGTCCAACGGTGGGTCTGTAGCGTGGCGCTACTTCCGTACGAGTACTCGCATTCTGTCGTATCGCCCTCTCCAAAGCTGCTCATGAGCGGACAAAACCTGTCACTATCGTGCGATGGTCTACCCCGTCCCCGCTGCTACCGCCATCGTCAGTGCTGTGCCTTTGTTGTGATATGAGCTATTACAACTCGTACGAATTGAGGGGTTAACTTAAGATTAAAGGTTAACGACGGAGGGATTAAAGGTTAATTAGGGTGCGATTTCATGCGTCGCTGCATGGTCCTAAATAGACTAGTGTGCTTACATAAGGCTACTTTGGCCCAAGACCGTTATTTGATGCCGAATTCATCTGGAGACGTCTGAAGCACAATCCTTTCACCCCATTTTGATACAATTCAAGCTTTGGCTGTACCAGGAGACTCTCGCAATGCTACAATCGATCTTCCTAGCAGGGAGGAAACCCTTGGGTTACCGACGTCCCTCCCTAGTTCCTTTTTTCAGTCTTTGCATTGCGGCTCTCTTGCAATACGCAACGTATGGATCGGCACATTGACATCTGGATAGTAGTACGAAAAAAGTACAGACGCCCCTTCCATTCTCTTTCGAAAGAAGCTAGGGATCTGGTCACGTGTCTATTTTCTGTCAGAGCAATACGGAAGAAATGATGACTCCTTTCATCGTTCTCCTAGATTCGACTCTGAAAACCAGCAATTTACGCCCTACGTCGTAAAGTGCTCCAGACGGTAACCCCCATACCAAACGGACACGAACCTCTACTGTGCCGCTGCTAGCGTAAAAGAGCCCTGTTTAGCGTAATGCCCCCAATGTATTGACTATGTACGACGTACAGAGTAAAACCCCCCCCTACATCACCACACACTCCAGCCCGTACATGGCCCGCTCCACGTTGCGCTTCACCTGGTACCAGTCGGCCCGCCGCTCGGCAAACTCGTAGACCTCCTCGGCGCGGAAGATGCCGCCGAAGCGGTCATTGTCGGCAATGATGACGGCCATTTCCTTGGCGTGGTGGCGCGCGTCAATCAGGTACAGCTGGCTCAGCTCGCGCAGGGCCCGAAAGTAGGCCAGCAGGTCCGGGTTGCGCAGCGTGCGCACGTAGTCAAAGTAGAGCGTCATGTCGGCAATGACGCGCACGGCGCCGCCCATGCTGATGCGCTGGCGCTTGAGGTGCTTGCACACGGCCGTGAAGAGGCGCAGGCCGACCTCGCCGTTGAACACGTCCAGCATCGTCTTTTCCGTGCTGCCCTTGAGCATGTCCGTGTGGCCGCGCACCAGGGCCACGACGCGCTGGGCCGTGCGCGTCGGGCCCAGGTCGTCGACCGAGCGGCGGTGGGAGCCTCCTGTCGATAGGTCAGGGCCCGGCCGGGGCGAGTCGGTCCGCCCCGACCGCGGCGTCGACGTGCCGCCCGTGCCGCCCGTGCCGCCCGTGCCGCCGCCGCCGCCGCCGGCTCCGCCGCCAATCACGCTGGCCCGCGCCCCGTTCAACGACGACAAGAAGCCCTCGGCCACGACGGCGTCGGCCGTCTCGGGGTAGTAGTCGGTCGGCTTCTGCGTGGTGGCGCACACGTACTCGACCTCGTCCATCAGCACGTCGATGCCCTTGTTCAGGCCCGCCGCCACGCTCTCGTCAATCATCTGCTCAAAGCGCTTCTTGGCCAGGCCGGCCGCGTCCAGAAAGTCGTTGCGGTCCGCAATCTTGGGCCCCGCCAGCTGCTGCTCGTAAAACACGTCAATCATTTGCGAGATCAGGTCGCCCACGTTGACCAGCTCGATAAACGTCATCAGCGGCGCCACCCCGCTCGACCCTGACCCTGGGCCGTCGCCAGCCACACCGCTGGTCCGCGGATTGTACTGCGACAGGTGTTCGACGGCCCGGTCAAAGCCTTGCTTCACGTGGCCGTTGCCCAGCACCCGCAGCAGCTCCACGAAAATGGCCGAGCACTGCTCCCGGGCCTCGCCGGCCGGCCGTCCGTCGAGCTGCACAAACACGGCCGCCCGCCCCAGGCTCGCCTTGGCCGCGTGCACCAGGTTGAGCGCCATTTCGATGCTGAACAGCGACCGGATTCCCTCGAGCCGCGACGCCATCAGCGCCGCCTTGGCCGCCAGCTCGTCGTCGGGCACCTTGTCCGGCAGCGTCGGCCCGGACAGGGCTGCCGGGATCGGCGTCGACCGTCCCGAGGAGGACGGCGGTGGCAGCACGGTCGGCATCAGCGCTGGCGTGGGCGGCTGCGACGCGGGGCCGACGCTGCTGCCGCTGCTGCCGAGCAGCTGTCCCGGCAGCACGGCCACCGGCATCATGACCACCTTTTTGAATGAGCTGAGAAAGTCCCGCTTGACCTCCTGCCGGTTGAAGCCCGCCATGTAGTACGACTCCACGTTGGCGTCCTGCTCCGACAGCTTCTTGTCCCACTCGCTGACCTCCGCCTCGGCGTGCGTCCGGAAAAAGTCCAGCTCCTCCTGCAGGTAGAGGTCCATGTGCGGCTCAAAGGCCTTGTAGGCCATCTCCTTGGCCCGTCGTGCGCGTCCCCGCCGCGTCCAGCCGTCGTCGGCGTCGGGGCCGACCACGTCGGTCTCGTCCAGGGTGCCCACCCGGCCCAGGCTCCCCGCCCCCCGGCCCAAGGAGTTGCGCGTCGTCGTCGCCGCCCGTTTTCGGCCGCCGGCCGTGGCTGGCGCTGCCGCGGCGGCGGTGGCAGCCGCCTCTGCCCGAGCGGCTGTCGCCGCCGCCGCCGCCTCGGCTGCCCTCTTTTCTTCGTCCGCGCCCCGCGGCGGCTCGAGCGCCTGGAAAAAGTGCAGACACTGCTCAAACAGGCCCGACACGGCGCGCAGGTAGGCCGGCATGCTGCGCTCGTGGGTCTCGTCGAGCAGCGGCGTGACGTACTCCATCACAATGTCCTCGCGCACCTTGTCGACAAAGGCCCAGAACACGGTCGACGGCCGCGGGAAGATGCGGCCGATGACGACGCCCTGCTCGTTGAGCTTGCGGGCCAGCCGCGCAAAGAACTGCCGCGCCGGCTCCAGCGTGATCGGCTCGTCGTCGCCGCCCGCGGGCGCCAGCCGGAGGCACTCCATGTCGGTCGTGGCCGCCACCTCGCGGTCCGAGAAGAGGGGGTGCTTGTGGATAAAGAGGTCGACGGCGGCCGTGCTGCCGTTGAGCACGTCCAGCACGCCCGCGTACTTGTGCATCCGCCCGTCCATGTCCCAGAACTCGTAGCCCTGCTCAAACTCCCGCAGCACCGCCGCCTCAAAGATGCCCATCATCGCCACCACCCGCTCCTCGCGCTGCCGCCACCCCTCGGCCCAGTCGCTGTACGCAAACCGCCGCAGGCTCGCCAGCATCTGCGCCTGCCGCTCCGGATCCCGAAACACCTTGAACACCACCGGGTCCGCGTGGCTCTGCGCCCGCACCAGGTCCAGGTAGAACGGCGCCAGCGCGCCGTACACCCGTCCGTACTCCTCGCGCGCGTGGCCCCGCGTGCTGCGCACGCTCTGCAGCACCCCCAGCAGCGCCTCGGCGTCCTGCAGCGGATCGGTCGCCGCCTCGGCCGTGGTCCCGGCCGTGGACCCGGCCTGGGACCCGGCCTGGGACCCGGCCGGCTGGTTGTGGCCGCCCCCCGTCGCCAGCGTCTCGAAGCCGTCCCGCACCTGCTTCAGCCGCAGCTGCTCTTCGCGCTGGTGCTGCTGCAACAGCGTCAGCTGTCTTCGCCGCTCCTCCTCCAGCGGCGCGTCAAACAGCGTCGTGCTGCCGCTGACCGCCCGTCCTCTGACCGCCCCGACCGCCCC
>RQWE01000116.1:0-65426 GCA_004028395.1 Leptographium galeiforme
CGCCGCCCGCCCTGCTCGCCGCCCAGGCCCGCATCGTCCGCTGCGCCGAGCGCGCCTGGGCCGCCGTGCGCGCCGTCCTCTGCGACGACTCCCCCGAGGGCCTGCTGCCCGAGGCCATGGAGGACCTGCTCGACAGCAAGGACCTGCTGAGCTACAGCTTCCGAGCCATCAACGAGTCCAGGTACTTCCGCCTGTCCCTTGTCCACTCTTGACAAAGTCCACTAACCCCCCGCCAGCAACACCCTCCGCTCCATTGTTGGCCAGCTCCGCTTCAGCCGCGCCCGCGGCGCTCTCTTGCCGTCGCCTCCCGTCTTTGAGGCCATTGCCGCCCTCTCGTTTGCCCAGCTGGCTGCCCTCCGCCACCGCGGCGCCCTCGCCGCCGTCACCCACACCTTTGTCCTCTGCTGCCAGCTCTCGACCGATCCCCTCATCACCCCCCCCGATACCCCCGCCCACGACACCCTGCTGATGCGCTGGTACCGCGACACGCTCGCCTGCCTCGACGCCCAAATCTCCACCACTCGTCGCTCCGCCGGCCTGCCTGCCCTCTTCTCCGCCGTCCTCGCCCCGGCCGCGTCCCGGCCCTCGCTCGACGAGGCCATTGATACCGTCTCCGCCATCGCCCGTCGTCCTGCCCGCCAGGACGACGCCGACGGCGCCCGCTTCCCCCAGGTCCACGCCCTCAACTGTCTGCGCGACGTCTTCCGCTCTTCTTTGCTTAGTAAGCGCGCCGAGCGTCTCCTGCCGGCCTGTCTGCAGCTGGCCGCCAGCATGCTGCAGTCCGAGGTGTAAGTCTTTTCGTCCTCGACCCCTCACCTCATCCCCTGCTGATGTGTGCCAGCTGGGCCATTCGCAACTGTGGCCTCCTCCTCCTCCGCAGCCTCATCGATTGCCTCTTTGGCACCGGCGAGTCCAAGGCCACGCTCGAGTCCGGCTGGGACGGCCGCACCATCCGGCTCTCCTACCACAAACACCCCACCCTGCCGGCCGCCATGCTGGCCCTCCTCACGCCGGCTGTGGCCCCCGACGGCCCCGCCCGCCTGCTCGCGTCCCAGCAGGCCGCCGAGTCCGTCTTCCCGGCCCTCGACATCCTCCGCCGTGCCGGCCCCCCTGACGCCCTCCGCGACGACCTCTATGTTGCCGTCGTCTCCCATCTCGCCAGCCCCCTCTGGCACGTCCGCGAAATGGCCGCCCGCACCGTCTGCTCCTTTCTCGTCACCCGCGACTGGGACCCGGAGCTGGCCGGCCTGCTCTCTGCTGCCGCCGCCGCCCCCGTCGAGGCCAATCGCCTCCACGGTACCCTCTTAGCCGTCCGCTTCCTGCTGGTTCGCACGGCCGACCTCGACCGGGACAGGCTAAGAGGTGCGTCCCTTGTCCTCTTCTCTGCCCCTCTTGTTCTATCCGCTGACTAAGCAGACGCCCTGCCGCCTCTCCTGCGCCAACTCCGCAACCTCCCTCGACCGGCCACCTGCGCCCCCGTCGAAGCCGCCCTGCTCGAGACGCTCAACACCATCGCTGGCCTTGCCCTCGAGCTCGGACTCGACCTCCCCGTCGAGGACTGGCCCGCCGACAGCCCCAACACCTCGGCTCTCCTCCGTGTCCAGCACGCCCTCTGCACCAACTATGCCGCCCGCCAGCGCGGCGACCGCGATGTCGTCCGTGGCTGCCTTGTTCGCGCTGCTGCCACTGACCCAGATACCGCCTCGCCGCTGCTCGACGCCGTCGCCACCACCTGGTGGACCCCAGCCGCCCGGACCCCCGAGACGGCTACTTGGCTGGCCACCCTCTGTGCCGACATTGCGCTCGCCGGTCCGTCTCTGCTGCGCGCCGCCGCCCTTGTCCACCTGGCCGACCTGCTCGACTGGGGCGCTGCCGCAGAGCCTCCCGTTGCTGTCCTCTCGCCCGCCGTCCTCGTCCACCTCTGGTCTGCCGTCGGCGTCGCCCCCGATCTCGCGCCCACGCTCGCCTGCGCCGTCATCCGCGCCAGTGGCCCCATCATGGCCGCTCTCTCCACGGCTTCGTCCCCGCCCCCATCGCTGTCCCTCGTCGCCTGGGCCGCCATGATCGCCCACGCTGCCGAGGCCGAGCAGACGTGGGACAGCCGTGTCGCCGCCGTCGAGGCTCTCCGTTCGTTTGTCACCTCCGCGCGCGACGTCCCTCTGTCTCTTGTGTTTTGCGTTTACGACGCCCTCAATGACGACGACGACGACATCCGCATCATCGCTGCCACCGCTGCTGCTGCCCCGGCCATTCTCGCCGCCCCTCTCGTCCCCGCCGAGGCCGCCCGTCGCCTGCCCCTCCACATGGCCGCCCGTTTCGGCCACGATCTGACCTTTGCCGCCCAGGCGGCCTGGCGCTCCGTCGGCTCCACTGCCGCTCCCGTCGTCTCGGCCGTTGCCCGCCTCCACGCTGCCCTCCGCTCCGACGACGCCCTCTTCTCCATCGAAGAGCAGAATCTCTATATCGACGAGGTCCGCGAAGCCGAACGTTGGGCTGCCGTCGTACGCCAGGGTGTTGACGGAACCGCCTCCGCCGACCACGACGCTGTTGCTCCTCTCGTGCCCTGGCTCGCAGACGGCCTCCAGGCTCTTGTCCAGCAGACGCGCGAGCACTTTGACGGCCCTCTTGGCTGGTCCGCCTCGCCCGCCGTCTTTGCCGTCTGCGCCCAACTCCTCATTGCAGCGCGCTCCTTATCGTCGCACCCGCGCGCCGGCGACCTTGTCCGTTTGCGCACCGAGTTCGCCGTCGCCGGCAAGGCCGCCCGCGTTCATCCGCTGCTGCTGGACATGGCTGCTTAGTCAGCACTCACTTCGCATTTCGAGTCCGACCAATTTCATAGAATTCAAAATTCAGCTTCAAAGTGCTGCAGCTTCCAAAACCGTTCATCTCTTCGTCTTCCAAAACACCGCCTTTCCTCACACCATCGACCGCCGCCACCCCGCTCCCTCCAGCTCCGCCAGGTCGGCCTGGCAGCTGCCGCAATACGTCTCGTACCACGCCGTCAACGTCGCCAGCTGCCGATCATCCATCGGCCGCGTCTCCGCCACCTCGAACCGCCGTTCTCCACTCTTTCCCCGCACTTCCAGCATCGTCTTGACCTGCTCGCACCGCGTCCCCTCGCCCGCCAGCCACGTCTCCCACTCCGTCTGCATCATCTCCCGCTCCACGCCGTTGACCACCCGCATCGCTACCAGGAGGTCGTGTCGGTACGCTCCCAGCTTCTGCCGTCCCCGTCGCAGCCGCTGCGCCGTTGCCCGTCCTGTTGCCGACGTCAGCACCGCCCCCGCGTCCTCGCTCGACAAGTCCAGATCCGTCGTGTTCGCAATCGCTCGGAACGTGTCGTAGCTGTTCGTTTCGTCAGCACTCTGAGCCCTCCTTCTCTTCTCGCCCGTCTGCAGTCACTCACCATAGGCTCCCCTCCGGCACCCGCCCGAGTCCGCTCACTCCCCGCGCCGCCTCTTCCAGGTCGGCCACATAGACCGACCGGCTCATCATCGTGTTCGGCCCAACCCCCATCCGCTGCATAAACTGTGTCGCGTGCCGCTCTGTCCACCACGACGCCGTCTCCCGCGACGAAAACACCGCATTCGTAAAAATGCTCAGCGCCAGCAGCGCCAGCAGGATCCGGTGCGCCGACGCCACGTGGAACAACTTCCGCACCACCGCAAACGACCACATCACCAGGCTCGACGCCACTGACTCCATGAAGCTGCCCGATGTCTCCAACACCATCTCCGTCAGCGTCCGCGGCTTGATCTGCTGCTTCTTGCACGCCTCGCCCTCGTCCGACGTGAACGGCACCGCCTGCGTCTGCTGCCCGATGTTGCCGTACACCTGGATCGCCCGCTTCGTTCGGCTGTGCGCCCCCAGCTTCCGCACCTCGTCCGTCGCCAACTCCGCCAGTTCCTCCGCGTCCCGTCCCGCGTCGTCCAGCGCCTGCCGCTCAATCAGCCCCCGCGAAAACGTCGGCCCCCCCTTGGCCCAGTCCACACGAGTGTACAGCGCCAGCTTGCACTTGGACTTGGCCACGTGTGTGATCACCACCACCATCGACACCTTGAACGTCTGCGAGCTCGGCAGGTGCCACGCCCGTCGTGTGTTCTGCACCACGTACGTCACATGGTCGCTAAACACGTCGATCCGCTGCTCGTCCGTCACCTCCGTCTCCTTGGCTCGTCCCAACATGTCCACCGCCGTAACCTTGAACCGGAACTGCCGCTTCATCCGTCCCTGGTCCGCCAGCGTCCATGGCCCCTGCGTGATCTCTCGCGCTCTCCGCACAGAGTACAGCTTGGGGAAAATGAACGACTTGTCCCCAAACAGCACGTGGAAACACGCCTTGGCGCTGATCTCAAAGTGCCGCTCCGCCGGCTTGCGCGTCATATTCTCCGGCTCGTAGATCACCGGTCGCGACGGAAGCTGCACCTTGGCCGTCGGCTGTGCAAACGCCCGCCTCACCGCACTGTCCAGCTGTCGGCTCCCCGGCCCTTGGTGCCGCCGCGCCACCGCCCGCCCGCTCGCCGTGCCGTCGTCGACCGGCGTCATCGGCGACACCTCCTCCCAGCTCTCCACGCTCGGACTCTTGACCGCCAGGTCCTCTTGCTCCAGGTTCTGCAGGGCCCTGATCGTCTCCGACACTCCCATCGGCTCCGCCGCCTGCAGATCGTCGATCAGCAGGTTGAGCCGCGCCTGCAGCAGATACATGTCCTCCAGGAATGTCTTGATCGTGATCCGCGTGAAGCCCGTTTCGTTCGCCTCCTGTCCCAGGTGCAAAAAGATGTAGTCGCAGTCCTTGCCCGGCGCCGCCGTCACCTCGCTGATAATGTCCAGGCTGACGGAATACGTCACCACCAGGCCCATCGTCTGGCTGTAGAAATACATGTTATCGGGGGTCACGTACACACGCCCGCTGCCCCCCAGGCCTTGGCCCGTCGCTCCCTGATCCGACGCGCTCGACCACGCCGCGTTGAACACGAGCACCAGCTTCTCACTGAGAGTCACCGACGGGAAAAGCAGCCGGAACTGCGCCTGCTGACTCTTCAGCTCCGCCGGATAGTTGGGCGGGAATACCTCCGCTGCTGGCCGATCCACCCGCCTTCGGTCCGAAACATTGGCCACATCCACACTCAGTGTCTTCCTATGCCCCGACATTGGCGTTCCCGTATTCGATCCTTGCGCGCTGCCCGGCTCGATCATGGCCTCCAACGCGCTCGGGCTCTGTGTCGGGTCATGTCCGCTGGCGACGAAGCCCGAGCCCCAGAGCTGACTTCCCCAGTAGTTGGCCAGTATGCCTGCGGGCAGGCCACACACCGTCCCACTCCTGTTCAGCACCCTGTCGTTGCTCGCCGTCACCGCGATCTTGCTCAAGAACGTCAGAATCGGAGACTTGACATACGTCGTCGGGGCCAAGCCAGCGAGGCAGGGCTCGGTGCTTGAGCCCTGCTGGGGTGGGCGCCGTGGCCCACTAGTCGGCGCGAGATGTGTGTTTGGAGCACCATTGTATGGTAAGCTATTGTGGCTAGAAGAGATCAGGCTGGCAATCCCGCAGCCCGGGGCAGGAGAGGGCAGGCCGTTGCCTACAGAGCCGCCCGATGCAGCACCACTACCATTGTTCGCCAGCTCGGCCGCAGAGCCCGAAGCGAACGTCGCTTTCCGATGCAGATCCAGTTTTTGTATAATGCGGGTCGCATGTTCACGGCTGCTCTCGCCCTCTTCGCGCTTGAGCTCCTGTCCCAGAACGGTGATCGACCGACGAGGCATGGTGACATCAAAGCTGCTTCGGGCCGCGAGGCCGCCGTCAGGCCCAGAGCTAGGCGGTGGGAGCGTGCCCACACGGTCAAAGAGAACGTTGGAGTCGTCGGAACCGGCTGCGGCATCGAGGATCCGGTCCGAGAACTCGGGCAATGCCGGCGGCGTGATGGCAAAGGCCGGGTCAATGCTGCCCGCCGGAAGCAAAGCGCTGTCGAGGGCCATGCTGACTTCAAAAGCCTTCTTCTTGGCCACCTCAAACACCTCGAGCCACTCCGTCAGTTGGGCCTGCGTTTCGGCCTGCAAAATCATGTTCTGGCTCTTGGTCTTAATCTCAAAGCAGAACCGGCGCTCCTCCTGCACCAGCGGCTTGGCACTGCACAATAGCACGCCAATGTCGTCGCCCTGCAGCACGCCGTGCGGGCCCTGCGTGAGATAGCCAAAGATGCCGTCGCGGCAGTAGTACCAGCGACGTGTCCACGCCACCCGCGCCGGCTTTCCAGTCACGATGCGCGTGAAGAGCCAGCCCTGGTACTCGGACAGCTTGGCCGTCTGCTTATCCCCAGATCCACCTGCTACCGGGCCTCGCGACCCGAGGAAGGGCACCGTCGAGGAGCTGTAATCGTCCAGCTCGCGTGACGGCTTGACGGATGCCATTTTGGACTCCCAGATTTCTCGGCGTGACGTAGCCAACTCTCTCCGGAGCGTTGCTTCTGACAGCTCCAGCTCCTTGGACCAGCCTCGGATCCGCTCCATCTCGTCTCCCCAATTCAGAGAGCTCACCTCCGAGCCTTGTGCCCGCTTCAGCTCACGCCAAAAGTCGGCGGACACGCGCGTGAGCAGCTTGTCCAGCGAGCAGCGCAGCTGGGGGGCCATCTGGCAGTACTCCAAGGACGCCTTGAGATAGGTTCGCCGCGCCTCGTAGACCGAAAACGCATCCTCGCGCAGGGCCGACGGCTCCTTAGTCTTGGCCTGGGATGCATAGCGTGCTACCACAGTGTCATACGCCTTCTGGGACAGGTCCAGCGCCTTCCGCGTCTCCTTGAAGGCTCGCAGCTCGCCGCCCAGGAAGTTCCGGATGGGCTCCGCACTGGTGCTGTCGAGCCGCCGAATCGCAGAGATCACTTGTGTCCACCAATCCCGCGAGCCATCCCCCAACCGCTTCAGCGCCAGCAGAGTATGATCCGCATCGATGATGCCGTCGGCCACGCCCGGGGGCGGAATCAGCTTCGCGAGGTGCTGGTTGATGGAGTCTTCGAAATTGAGAAAGTCGTGAACGAGCTTGACCGTGGTCTTGGCGTGGTTGTCGAGCCACCGCTCAATCAAATCCATCTGCTCATTGAAGTTGACCGCGTTGGCTCGAAAGGAAGGAGAGTCGAGCGCGGCCTCGTTGAGGCCGACGGCCACAAACGACGAGGCATTCGGCTGTATGGCCATTGTAGTTGTTGTGGGTGTCGGAGGAGGTTGATTGGCTGCAGCCGAAGACGTGCCCGCGGCCCCGTTCGTCGAAGCCGGCTCAGCCATCGTTTCCGGCGTCTACTCGTGACAGACGCTTAGTTTCGGACAGCTCGGTCTCATCGAGTAGAAGTCGCATGCATTGCTCGGGTCGGGAAAAATCAAAGTCGAGTCGTGTGTTAAAGTAGTTGTATATCCAATGAAACGACAATCTCGAAAATAGGCGGTGAATCGGAAGGCACGATAGATGGTATGTTCTCAGAGCCTCCTTCCCCTGCTGTTGTCCACAACCTACGATGTAATCGCCTCCTATAATTTCAGGCTAAGAGTCTGTTGCTACCCCGTACTATTGCAGCTGGTGTACGATAAGCACTGATATCATCGAGTAGTCACGTGTAGAGCATCACGTGTCGCGCCTGTGGCTGGATTTTCCTCGCTACTTTTTGGTCTGAATTTTGATCCCCAGCAGTCGCCGTCGACGGATCGCCGGCATAACGACGGTTGCGAAGAAAACGAAAAACTCACGACAGAAAATAATGTGCTTGTCCGCCAAGCAGTCTTGGGCGCGAAATGCTGCCATATGACCTGACGTCGCATACCCAAAACGGGGCACTTACACCGTATGTACGATGACTAACGGTGCATGTGCGGTCCTTTGGGAAAATACGTTTCCCGTTCTGGCTGACCGCAGAATAGCGACCGCGAGACCCCCCATCGTCATCGTGTGCCCGAAAAGGTAAGGAGGTATTGTCATTTGGCAGCGGAGAAGTGGCCACATGGGGGGGGTGAGAAAAGCGGGTCTCTATTCGAGGCTGAGGCGCGCCTTATGGCCGGCTGCCTCCGACTACTGCAGGACAGCACAGCAATGGCAAAAATAGATTGCAAATGCAGGTGGAATGCGAGCGAAGAGAGGCGCGGTAGTGGTGCCCCAAGCTGGCGGGTGCAACATGCATCTGTGATCGTGTGTCAGTTGGGCTTATGGGGCGAGAAGCCAGAAGATGGGGAAAAGACAAAAAAAAGCACCGATGCAGGCAGCAGACAGCCTCAGCCACATAGTCGAGTCCGCTGGGGTCGCGAGGCGACCCCGTCCCGACAACGGTTGGTGGCGGGTCATCTTGTTGCTGTTCAGCTTGTCAAGGATCCGGACGACCCAGGAGGAGGGGCCTGTACCAGGTCCGTGGAAGAGGGGACCTATCGAACAATGGAGGTCACGTTGGCTCTAATCCGCATCCGCTGCGGTGCCGCACTCTGGAACGCAGCAGACCACTGGCGCACCTCCATTGCCTCTCCCCTTTGCAGTGCATACCGACAGGAGCCGGTAAGACTGGGGGGCAGGGCGAAAGGAGCACAGAATGCAACTCTGAGTCTTGTTTCGGTGACGAGGCCATGGTTGTCTACTCGTACTCCAAGTCGGCCATAGATTCCGCCCGCTTTCCGCAGTTTCGCCGCATGTGAGCAAGCAAGCGCTGCGATAATTCATACCAGCCAAGCCGGTCGCTGCCACAATCGCCATCCCTGCTAGAATTCGTCACAGCGGCCCGCTGGCTGCGGAGAATTAGGGCCAGTGCTTGCCTGTTAGTGCTCCACAATCCCGGGTTTACGCCTAGAGCTAAGCCGTTGCAGAGCGATGTCGACAGGGGATTACAGGCGTGAAGCAGGGGGATACGAGAAGAAGGGCGGCAGAGGTGCTACGCGTACAGCCGGCTTCCGACAAGGATGACAGCGGCCATCACGAGGGCGGAAGATCTCTCCTCCTCGTCCCGCCGACGTCACCTGTCGAAGGCGATATGTGTTCGCTATTGAGCCAATTCCGCGTGGGCGGGCGGCAACTCTCGGCTAAGGGCCGCACAACAGGCATCATTGAAAAAATAGAGGGGCGACAGCGGTCTGACACTTGGTCAGGTGCCACTGTGCATGTGCGAGGCAGATTCTGTAAGATGCGATACGAGCACGAGCACGAGTGCCAGTAATATTCTTTGGGCCGCTTCCTTCCAGCTTATCGGAACGTGCTTCGGTTCAATAAGTCGCCTCCAGGGCTGTAAAATCGAAAATCGGACAATTAAGTAAATGGAAAAATGGAAAAATGCTCGTATTATCAAGAAAGATGTAAGAGTCAGATACGGAGTCAGTATATTACTCGTAGTTAGTTGGGAAACGTACGAGTTCTGACACGGACGCCGCCATGCAAAGAGTTTCTCTGGCTGACAGGCCGTCTCAACGTCTTGGCTCCAGCCAGCCATGATGCCAAAACGCGTGCCCCTCCTATCCATGACGCGTCGACCTCCGGGTTCGCAACGTCCAACCCAGAGCGCGCACGGCACTCTATCCAACCTTGCTTTTTGCCACTCTTCCCGCCCGCGTTAGGAGCTATTCCGCCCACAACAGGTTACGAGCTGGACCTCTGGACCACCGTCCGCCCTAGACCTCTCCCTGCCCCCTCCCTGGCATATGCAACAGCCGCGCATACCGATCGCCCGTCCCCTTGTTTGATGCGTCGTCGAGTCTGCAGATGGGATTGGCTCTGGCGTAACAGGTGACTTGGTGACTTTCGACCCGTCCTGGATAGACGGGAGCTACCACAATTCACGTATGGCTGTCCAGGACGGAAGCTAAGAACAGCCGAAATAGGAAATTGCGGTTTTTGGTTTTTTGGTTCCTTTGGTTCAGCCGTTGTAGCAAAGTACATGTACAAGAACGATAGCATGCGACGGGCAAGCATCGCCCTCACGCTCTCACTTTTACTACCCTTCCCCTGCTATCCGCCCCCGTCTCGCCGACCGAGAACCGACGCACCAAGACCGAGCCAGTGTGTTGCTCTAAGACAGGCCTAAGGGCCTACTACCAAGTAGGGTTTGACCGATCAAAGGGGCGAAGTAATCATTAGCAAGACAGCGTCGCAGCCCGTAGCTTGAAGCCTTTCCTTTTCTTATTGTTCTTTTTTCCCCCTCACACTCTGTTCTTGTACGAAGTACTGTAGAAATATTTCACGATCAGGTCAGCTTCCTCCCGCTCAACAATACGCATACACCTGTGTACCTTTCTCGCCATCTCAAAGGTAAGCGGCGCCGTTCCATAACTCGCACTAAAGCCGGGATAGTATCTTTCCATTGGCTAGTAATTCAGTCCATTCAGCCAATCAGCATCCAAGAACGCCTTATTCCCAGGCTTTGTCCGCCAGGGTCTGGATGCACTAGGGTCGATACGGAAGCTGATTGGCCGACTATCTTACAAGCCATTTTCACTCCTTTGTCTAAACGGAGTAGACATCAAGTGAACGGATGGCTGGTTTTCCCAGCCAAGTAGGAATCTCGCACTCCCTATCCACGCTAATCCATGGCAGAGGTCCGCCCCCTGCATATATCTCGAGGTACGGGCATGAGTACGAGTACTTGCTGGCCTTTGCCGGCTCTGTTCAACCCCCTTCTTCCTGTACACACACCCTTCACTTAGTGTTCTGCGCCGAACTCTGGATTAAACAACTTGCCGTTTGTTTCAGAGTGTCTTGCTTCATGGTCAGCGCCAAATGTCCCACGTTTCTCTTCTCTGCTTCCAGAATGGTTTCAATATCAGTTGCCAATCCTGGCGATCGCCCACCCCTCCACTCTCCACACGGACACCGTATTTGCCTCTATCATGCCGAAAATACAAGTAAAGGTGCTATCTTGGCCGAGCCGTTATACGGAGTAGTATCTTGGTAGGTGTGCACTGAAGTGGTCTGGTCCGCCTCTAATGATGGGGGACTATCACACCATCTCCCCTCCTGCTCTCCACCCCTCTTTGCTCTTGTCTCTGCTCGGTCCTCGGTTCTGTCTCCTGTCTCTCGGCCCCCTTGTCCTATTTTGCCATGGCCGCCTCTGGTGTGCTGATCTAGACCTCGAGGACGGTCTGAGCAGTGCGCTTACTCTGCTCCAAAGGACAGATGGATAGAAACCAAAACGCCCCCCCACTTGACCCTGTCTTCTGCACTTGGTTCACAGAGCGCTAGATGCCATTAGCGAGAAGCAAGTGCGCTGGGGACGTGAGAAAAAGCACGGTAGTAATCCCGAGTTGCAGTTTGACCGTGAGTCTAGCTCTGTCTTTTGGTCAGAGGCCGACGTATCTTATTCAAACCCTTGCATCCTGCAATGTCCGTCGGCCATACAGGCATTCGACTGACTGGCAGGACATGACCGTCAGCCCAATTTCCCAGACATCTCCAATGGGGGAGAGTCTCCCATTTGGGACAAGTGCTGCAAATCATACACTGGCTCCGTACGATACTTTGGCAACTGCAGATAATGCGAGATATATGCGGGCAAGTCTAGTGCTGCAACCGCGCCTTCTTTTGGTGGCTGTCGCTTAGCACGACGGTATGGTCAGAATGATCCGGCAGACACACCCATCCGGGGCAGAGACGCCCTTGCATCCGGCAGGTGTCCAGATACGACGCACCGTCGCTTTCACGCTGACTCGCCTCGAGCGGCTTCTTCTGCCATCCACGCGGCGGCCGTTTCGTATTTTAAAGCAACGCATGAATAAGTGAGATGCGAGTGCGTTTAGAGTGGCATGCGGCTGGTTTCGGTAGCGCCAAGCGCTGGGAGGCGGCATCGTCGCCATCCCCGGTTCCCTGCCCCGATGCTAGGCCGTCTTGCCCCTGCTGCGTGGTTTACGGACTGGGGACCTGGGTAGGCGCCGTCGGGACAGATCCGGCAGCAGACAACCGTGCATACGAGCAGTTGTCATATCTCAAAAACAAATGGAAAAAGATGTCACAAGGCGGTGTTCACAATGAACGACGGGCGACCGCCCCAGCCAAGCCCAAACGTGAGATAGCCGTACACCACCATGAACGAGAACGCCTGCGTGGTCTTGTGCTTTTGGCGCGAGAAGAAAATCACAAGATGGAAAGTGACGTGACAAAAGCCATGTACGAGTGAACGGGGCTGCGTTTTGTCCGGGCGGCTAAATTGATCTAGGATGCGTCACGGAGGCTCCAACCCAGCCCCGGTAGGGCCGGCGGGATGTTCCAGGGTGTTTGCCAGACCGGGTATGACCCTGAAAGCGGCAGTAGGAGCGAAAGAAAGTCTTTGGGTGCCCAAAGCAGGTTAGGTGGCGTCGGCAGAGATTTGGGAATCACAGCCAGAGTCAAATGGCAGCGCGCAGCGACGCAGGAGGCAGTTGCGGTGCTGTCTTTCAGCTGCGGTCGTGTAATTGCGGGCTAGGAGTTTGTGTGCGAGCGGCCTTGGCCGGAGGACTCCTGCGGTGGAGTTTGAGGTGGTGGTATTCTTAGTGCGGTGGGCTTCGGCCTTTCTAGAGCTGCAGCCATAAACCGCGACATTATGCAGGTCGCATCTGCACCGCCGCCCAGCTGCTGCTGGGGCCGTGCACGCTTCCCGCCAGCAAAAAAAAAAAAGTATGTATCTTTACGAATACGTTGGCCCTAAGGACTGCGGCCACCGTTCGGGTCTGCCTCGCCCCAAATGGCGCACATGACCCAGCGTTGGAGCCCGGAGCCCAGCGGGCGGGCGCCCTCTGACGTTTTGCAGGCGGCCATGTGCTCCTTCCCTCGTGCACTACGTTCCTTCTCGGGGGAACACACCAACCAGGGAAGGAGCTACGAGCTGCGAGCCTTCGTATCGCACGTATCTTACAAGACAAAATACGAGTTAAGAGTTGTAGCGTATTCGAGCGCAAAACGTTTTGCCAGGCAGTTGTGGGGTCGCACGTCGGCGGCAGCCAAAACGAGCAGCGTTTTCGCTGGGCTTGGCCGTTTTTCCCACTCGAATTTTCCTCATCGGCGCCGCCGCTGCACCTGCTGCGGCGGCCGTCCACGCCCCCTAACCCAACCACCACACCCCCCCCTGCCGGCGGCCTTGACTCCACCGCATTTTTCCTCCTTCAGAGGCCCCTCCACTTCTGGCCTTACCACGGCACCTTAGCAGCCCCAAAAGCGGAGGCTGAGGATTTCGTATATCTCTCCCCCACCACCCTCTCGACGCTTTCTCGCCTTTCCTTCTCTCCACGAACCCTCGTCTTAACCCCCCCCCCTCCCCTTCCCTTTCTCTTCTAACGGTAGCCGCGGCGTCGTCTTAGTCTCGTTTTCCCTCTGTCTATACCCGCCTGACTGTCAACCGCCTCTCGCCTTTCGAACTAGGAACCGCCCGGCTGCTTATCCCCTTCACCTTTTGTTGTCTCTTTTTCTCGCCAGTTTTTCTTTTCTTTTCTCTCTTCCTATATTCCCGGAATCGCCATGCCTCCACAGTTGCTACCGGCTTCAGCCGCCGCCTTCGCCCCCCGGGCTTCCTCGGTCAACGTCGTCTTGGGCTCCAAGGTTGAGCCGTGGCTGACTCAGACACTAAAGCGCGTCAACCGAGTCAAGCGGCCACTGAACAGCGTGGCTCAGCACCACCGGTGCTTGACCGAGACACTGTCACACGAGAACGCCATCTGGACGCTCGCCTCGCTGATGGTGGCCAAGATGCCCGAGTCGGAACAGCACAAGGATCCCAACCCGCTGGTGGAGGCTCTTTACAACTACCAGCTCATCACCGTGGAGGCTTACATTGTGCACGTCGACATGGTGCTGCGGAACGAGGTCGCCTTTAAGCTGACACCAGGCACCATCGAGGCGCTGATCGAGTACCACAAGGACGTGCACTGCGTCGACGCCAAGGCGAATACCGAGTACTGGTCCAGCAAGGAGCAGCAGTGCAAGAAGCTGCACAACGACTTCATCCAGGCCATCAACAAGTACGTGTTCCGCACGCACGTGTCCGCCCTGGAGGGCCTCGAGGAGGACGGTGCCGGCGAGCTGCTGTGTGGAAAGAGCGAGGAGGTCAAGGCGAACATGTTGAACCTCTTCAAGCCGCTGCTGCCGCCGCCGCCCAAGCCCGTGGACGTCTTCCGCCAGCCCCCGCTGCTGCCGAGCAACGCATCGCCGAACATGGCCAACTTCTGGACCCAGCAGTCTCTGGCGGCGAGCTCCGACATCATGGCCGCGGCCGCGGCCGCGGCCATTGCCGCCACAGCCGCGTCCGTGGCGACCGCCATTCCCGCACCGATCGAGTCGTGGCGCGTGCTCCCGTCCAGCCCCGGCCTCGCTGTGACGTCCTGCGACCCCGGCAACGCGTCCATGTGGGCGCACATGGGCATGCACGAGCTCCAGCACACGCCCGTGGCAGCATACAGCCAGCCGTACTCGACGGCGGCGCTCTTTTACGGCTCGCCGCTCGTGGCCGCTCCCCTCCCCCAGCTGCCGCTGCCGAGCATGCTGGCACCACAATGCGGCGTCAGCGTGGGCTACAACAACTTTGGTGGCTGGGACCGGTACCACGAGTACACGCCGACGATGTGACAACCAGCCGCCGTCACTGGAACACCCACCAACACCACTGCTTACCCGGGGGCTACCACTGTGGCGCCCGCCACGTCTACTCCATCATCCTACCCCTTGTGAGCAAGAAGCGCGCAAGGCTTCGCTGAAGGAACGTTTTCTCAGTTCTTTTGTCGGAGTTGGTCCAGGGACGGTGTTTTACGGAGGCTGTGCACCTCGAATCATTTTCAGATCTGGCATCAGGAAAGCGGCAACACAACGGTATCATTCGGACAACAGCGAGCATTCATCATTGGGGCATATCGGCGTTCAGCATCTACCACTCCGGGAACATAATTCTTTTCAGCCCTTTTTCGGCTTTTTCAGCGGGCGAGCGACGTCGATTTCTTTACCGGGTTTTCCTTTTTTTCTGTTTTTTTTCGTGGGTCACAGGAAGAGAGGCAAGATCCTTCCACCAGAACGAACCGCGAGGTCGGTAAACAACACAGCTTCATCTTCTTTCGAGTTACCTCATCATGGCTGGGTCCTCCCGCGGGGTTTCATTGCATTTTCGGCAGGGCGAATATACAGGCGGAGCTTGGTTTCTTTTTTTTGAAAGACATATGCAGCAATGCGGTCTGGCCAGATCCAGACCAGACATCCGATCTTTTTTTTTTTCACCATTGCCTTCCCCTCCCCCCGTTTCTCTTGGATTTCCTATTTTGAGATACCCCCCTACTCCCTTGCGCACGGTTGGCCCGTGGCCACGATGCGCTTCTCACTCCTTTCGGGCTTGCACTTTTCCTTCTCTTCTTGTCTATGCTTTTTACGTCCACCTTGCGCCTTTCGACACTGTCACGACCGAAATGAGTTTACGAGCTGATCCGACGAATACGTCTCACGCACTGCACGGTCGCCTTCCCATGGCGGAAGGCAGGAGAATTGATTTCTCCTACGAACAGAAACGGAGTTTTATTCGCCCAGGACGTATCCGGTATACACGACGACGAACGGACCAGCTCCGTTTTCCCACCATTTCGATGCAGGGGCCGGGGAGCACAACATGATGTGGAAGGCAGCTGTCACGCACCCTGGTCAACTGGTTGTCCGGGACTGTGCGTTGTCCTGTCTGCCCGCTCGAGTGTCCTCCCCGAGTCCAGAAGACAGTTGGGGCTCAAGGCAGAGGAGAAGTGGAAGCCCGAGACGACAGGCTGGACACGTCGGTTTCCCTGCACGGTTTGCGGGAACAGACCGTGCAGGCAGGTGAAACTGCCAACTGGCAGGGTCTTTTTCCGACCAATCGGCCTTGATCCCTGGCCAGCAGACGGCCAAATCAAGGACGGGCGGGACAGACCGTCGACGTGTGCCAGCAGCCACTAACAGCGGCGGAGGGGAAATCGGGCGTGCGTGTAGCTCACCTCGCTACAAACGGCGGCCGGCTCACGCCTCTGGAAGCGCGGAGCCCGGCCAGCCGCCTGGACAGGGAGCAGGAAGGCAGAGGGTATACAGCTTGCGGTGCAAGTCCTGAAGCCGAAGCTGCTCCTGCGGTATGCCGCCAGAGGTGCTGGATTTCTTTTGTCACATATTGCATCTCTCTCGTATCGGGTAGGACTCTCCTGGCGATTGTCTCCCCTGGCGGGCTCGACGATCTGAGATGGCCGCCTCTTCTTTGTGAACCATGGTAGTTAATCAAACCAATAAAAAAAGAGAACATACTCCACGTCAAAGCTTTACAAGTGGGAACCGTACAGCGTGCAGGGAGCGGTGAGGCATTTGGAAACAGCGTGGGAAGCACAGAGGTAGACTCGGGTGCGACCAATACCGGCGGTGTGGCCTAGGAAAGCGCGAGAAAAATAAAAAATAAAAAATAAAAAATCGACAATAAACCGGAAAACCGGAAAAACAGCAAATCGGACTACAAGGGGAGATAACTTGCAGACAGTGAGGACGCTGGACGCTGCGTGGTCGCTTTCCGTGACTCCCCTAGCCAGCTCGCTTACCGTCTCTCACCGCATCCAGCTCCTCGACCAGGCCCTGTGCGATCCACTGGGCCAGAGCCATGACGGTGACCATGGGGTTGACGCCGCTGGCGCTGGGGAAGACGCTGGTGTCGGCGACGTAGAGGTCGCGCGTGCCCCAGACGCGGCCGCGCGGGTCGACGACGCTGGCGACGCCCTGGTCGTCGGCCATGCGACAGGTGCCCATCTGGTGGGCCGACGCCAAGGGCGACGTTGCCTGCCAGCCGCCCCAGAGAAACGAGCCAGAGCCCGAGCCGGAGAGGCCGGCAGCCCGGACGCTGGCGAGCCAGGCCTCAAAGGCGGCGTCTTGCTCCGCGTCCGTGTGCTCGTCCGAGGCGGTAAACGGGCCCACACCAGCCAGGTAGGCGCGGATCTCGGTGGCGCCCTCGGCGCGACACAGACGGGCCAGGCCCACGACCCCCTCGACGACGTGCTCGCGGTCAAAGGTGGAGAGGTGGTAGTCCACCACGGGCTGGCCGGTGGCCGGGTCGGCATAGACACGGCCGCTGTCGCGGTCGCGCGTCAGCGCGATAAAGACGTCCAGGTGGCGGAAGCGCAGCGCGGCCAGCTTAAAGTCGAGCCCGCTCGACCACGGCAGGGTTGTCAAAACGGCGTACGGCTGGTTTGTTAGTGGACGGCGGACAACGAGAAACGATCATGTGAATCAACAGGGGTAATAAAAAAAAAACTAACCAGCATGCAGGTCGGCTCCAGCCGGGACCCGTGGAAGTGGCCATCCAAGTCCTGGAAGCTCGTGCAGATGCTGGTGATGACGCCGTCTAGGGAAAGGGAAAAAAAAGTCAGCGCCGTCAGAGTCAGCTGGCGTAAAAAGCACAAAGAACAACTCACGGTCCATCGGCTTGGTTTCTTCGGCAAAAAAGGCGCCGACAAAGTGGCAAGGGTGCACGTGCAGGTTCCGGCCGATCTGGGGGTTCTGCAGGCCGCTGCGCTGCAGCAGCAGCGGGCTGTTGAGGGCGCCACTGGCCACAATGACCTTGCGGGCACGGATGACGAGACGACGACGGCAGCGCTGGTCTTGGGGGCCGGTGCTGCTGCCGGTGGCGTCGCGGGACAGCCAGGTGCCGGTGACGCCGGTGGCCCTGGCATCGTCGGCAGGGTCGTCAAACAGTACGCGATCGACATTGTATCCCTCGATAAACTTGGCGCCGGCAGCCGCTGCGGCCGGCAGCCACGCGACAGTGGTGCCGCGCTTCTCGGCCGAGGCACAGCCGAGGTGGCAGTAGCCGTCGTCGTGCGGACGGCCGCCGCGGGTGTTTTGCAGCAGCGGCGCGGCCGTGAACCGCAGCTTCTTGGCGCCGTCCAGCACGACGCGGCCTCGATGGGACTGATGGTCGTCGTCGTCGTCGTCGTCGTCGTCGTCGGTGACCGTCTCCTCGGTCCCCATCATCTCGCATACGCGGTCCATGCAGGCGTCAAAGGCCGGCGACTCGACAAACGCCATGCCCGGCTGTCCGGCTGCCCATTCCCGTCGCACGGCGTCGGGCGTCCGCAGACAGACGGACCAGTTGACCGTGCCGCCGCCGCCCCAGCAGGAGCCGGCCACCACGGCCAGGTTCGGGTCCGTCGTCGCCAGCTGCCCGCCGTTCTCGTACAGCAGCCGCAGGCCCGTGTTTTGCGGCATCGGCAGCTGCTCGGGCCCGTAGTAGTACCCCTTGTCGACCACCACCACGCGATGGCCGGCCGCCGCCAGCACCTCGGCCACCACGGCGCCGCCGCAGCCCGACCCGACCACCACGACGTCCGTCTCGAGCTGGGCCGGATCGGCCTCGGCATCGGCCGCGGTCAAGTCGGCATTGTGAAACTGCAGAAACTGAAACTCTGGAGGCTCCGCCGCCGTTCGCCACTGGGCCGGCGTCTCCTTGAAGCCCGCCGCCGCCGGAAACAGCGGCGACGTCACCGCCCAGCTCGCCTGCGCCACCAGGCACATGGACCGCCCCAGCACGCGTATCGACGGCGCCCAGGCCTGCTGCCATTCCCGCAGGATCGCCTCGCGCACCGCCACCGGCTGCTCGGCCACCGGCGTCCAGCGGCCCGTCAAGAGGACCGCGCCGGCACGACCACTGATTAGTCAGCATCCAGCTCTTGGGGCATGTCGCAGGAAGCAGCCGCCACGCCTCCGCCGGGAGATGGCCTACCCCAGCAGCCGCAACGCGTCGCCCAGCTGCTTCAGGCTGGCGGACGACAGCATCGCCAGGTTCCGCCGCACCGCCTCGATAAACAGCGGGTTGTCCGAGGGCCGCTCGGCCAGGTAGGCCGCCAGCAGCGCCTCGTCCGGTGGGTCGACCATGGACGCCCGTGCACGGGCCAATACGGCCCCAAAGGCGCCTGGCGGCAGCTGCTTGACGGAGCTCCGTTCAAAGGTCGCAGGCCCGTTGTCGGTCCTGGGACCGCGGCCGTGCGCGCCCGCCGCCACCACCGGCGCAATCGCCGCATCGACCAGTGAGAGCAGCACCGCCCACTGGCCCTCGTCCCACCAATCGCCGGCCGGCGCCGGAGGCAGAGCCGGCGTATTGGGCGCTGTTTGTGTCTCTGCAGTCGTCATGGTCGCTGGGACAGATGCGGTTTGAGAAGCAGAAACACTGCAAGCACGGGAATCCGAGAAGCACGGCGGCGAGTAGCCAGCCCTGAAGAACCAACATCGTCATCGCCGCGGCCGTTTCCCCTCTCGGCCTCTCCCCTCTTTCATATGCCAAAATCATCCCCTCCAAGCCTCAAAATCGCCGACGCCGTTGTTTCAACGCCCACACACGGGCCTTTTTCAGACCAGAATGCCCGTTTTCCATGTCGCTGCCATAATCCGTCAAGTCAGTGTCCTTGTCGACGTCGGTCTGCTTCGGCTCGCCGTTCTCGCCGTGTTTGGGGCGCTCACGTGTTCTGGCGTAAAGCCGTTTTTCGCAATTAGCTGAAGCTTGCCAAGAAGATCCACCCTGGGGCGACCAAAAAGCCTCGGCTTGATACTTCGGAAAATTTTATATCCTTGCCAACGACAAGCGCCCTTGCTTCTCCGTCGTAAGATGCGTTGGGGCTCACGTGAGATGTGAGCGCGCCCCTGGACACACGGGCTCTTGTTTCCCCATTCTGTTCCAGCTACCTAGCCTCTTCTCTTCTGGACTGCATGACGGCAGCCTATTTTGTTGGGGAAGCCGCTCCGGCAGTGCGGGGCAATGTGTTGAGAAACAAAGGCCAAGCGTGGGTCGAAATCGCCGTGCTCACGGCCGACCGGCAGCGCTGTGCCACGGCGCTCTTGCCGGTGCGAGAAACGTCGTACGTAAGCGACCGTTACTCCCAATACCGCGCCATTCGTCTCATCAAATCTCCTTCGTTGCACCACCGCATCTGCTGGCATCCTTTCATAAAAGAAAAAGGGGTAGCAACACCTGCGAACGGTCCACCCGACCTGATTAGCCATCTCGATCACCCGCACCCTGGCCCGCTGCGCGAGAAAATTATATCATTGACACAAACAAATGAAGACTGAGCCCTACTCCGTACCGCCCCCCCCCCCCACTCTATATATCCGAGCCAGCGACACTGTAAGTAAACGGCGCTGATTGGTCAGTCCAACCGATCCCAACAAATTATAACCTGTTACGGAGACTTCGCATGAACCGCTGAAAAAAAAAAACAGAGAACCACCTCAGCCGGTTGTCCGTCTCGATCGAGATTACAACCCAGAACCACAGGCACCAGTCGGCGTCGGGAGAGACGGCTTGAAAGAAATGTGGTACGCAAGCCGTCATTTGTGATATTTTGTCCCGGCTACAGCAAGCATGACGTTGCCTGTTCCGTCTATTTTTTGATTGTCACTGCGTGACCAACTGCTCCGAGTTCCGCCACTTCCGAAAGCTCGAGCGCGCGAGGCCGCGGCGCGCCATCTTCGCCCCGTCCAGGGCCGGGATCATCGTCGCGCTTCTTAAAATGTGCCTTATCTTGCCATCACACAACACGCAATGCCAGTTCCATTGCATGTGATTGCGCCTGAAAGCCCGACATGTGCCCTTTGTGCTTTTGCGTTCTTGTGTTCCGTGATTCCCGGCCTGCCACTGATCGGCCTGTCCAACGCGCCTGCCCTCCGCCACAAGCAGCTCCGCTGTCGCCAGCCGCGCCTCCCAACAAGGAAGCCGCACACCCTCCCGCGTTTATCCATCACATACATCCACTGCATCGAGTAAGATCAATTCGCCTGGGGCGCCAGATCCACTTCCGTCTGGACACTATCCTTCACGTTTCGCCTGGCTAGACTTGTCTTCCGGCGGTCGGCCTTGCTGAGCTTTGTCTGCGTTTTTCCATCCGGCCTAGCACGTTGAGGTCTTGCCTCCCGCCAAGTTTCGGGTTTTTTATACACCCCCATCCGGTTGCCATTTCCTATTTATTCTCTTCCCTTCGAGTCTGTGCCTTCTCTTGTCTCTCCACCTCTCCCCGTCTCCTGTGCTTTCCTCTTTCATGGCTGGTGGTATCCCTTTCTAGTCAGACTCCTGCAACCTAGCTTCCTCCCGTCTCGAGCTAAAGCTCCTGGGGTCCTCTTTCAACAAGGCCCTGCCGTTTTTTTTCTGGAGATATATTCCCCCAACCACAGTCGCCTCGCTCTTCTCCCTTTCTTCCTCCCCCAGACTTCCACCGCCTTTTCAACTCTCATCATGGCGTCCCCGTCCGCCTACCTCGAGCTGCCGTCCACCTCTCTCTTCCACTTTCCGCCTCACCAGAGCCCTCCCTTCCTGCCGCCGCCGCCTGCTGGTACCGCCTCCTTTGCGCCTCCCATCACCATCCCCGATCACATCTACCGCGCGGCTCTCGACGCCCGCGTGCCATTGACCATTGCCACCGTCTATGCGGTCACCGCCAAGGCTCTGAACATCTACAACCGCTCCACCAACCGCCGCCCTTGGGCAATCAGCAAGACCCGCGGCTTCTTCGTCTTTGTCGTCCTCCACAATGTATTCCTGGCCGTCTACTCTGCCTGGACCTTTCTAGGAATGCTGGGTGCCCTGCGCCGCAGCTTCGTCAGCCCTCTCGCTAGCACTGTCGACAGCACCGGCTACGTCGGCCCCACCGGCTGGGCGGGCACCATTGATGGCTACTGCCGCATTAACGGCGCCCCGGGTCTCGGCAATGGCCTCTTCTTCAATGACGCTTCCAGACAGTGGCAGACCTTGGCCTCGCAGGGCGAGTTCGTTGCCGGCCCAGACCGCCTGCAGCCTGGCCGCATCTGGAACGAGGGCCTCTCGTTCTACGGCTGGATCTTCTACCTGAGCAAGTTTTATGAGGTCCTCGACACCTTTATCATCCTCGCCAAGGGAAAGTTTAGCTCCACCCTCCAGACCTACCACCATGCTGGTGCCATGATGTGCATGTGGGCGGGTATGCGCTACATGAGCGCTCCTATCTGGGTTTTTGCGTTTGTTAACTCGGCTATCCATGCCCTCATGGTGAGGACCTACTGCCTTGTTCTTGTGTCAACCTGTCGTCAACTTACTGATTCTTGACTAGTACACCTACTTCACCGTCACGGCCTTTTCCATTCGCGTCCCGACCTTCATCAAGCGCACCCTGACCAGCATGCAAATCACCCAGTTCTTGCTCGGTGCCTCCTTCGCCATGATCCACTCCTTCATCTCCTACTCCATCCCTGTCGCTGTTTCCGAGGCAGAGGATGACCTCTCTGCCAGCTCCCTGAACTCGACTTTCCCAGAATCCTCCGACTCTGTTCCGGCATACAGCCTCAAGACCGTCCCGTGCATTCTCAACACAGGCGAGACTTTTGCCATCTGGCTGAATGTTCTCTACCTTTTGCCTTTGACCTACCTGTTTGTCAAGTTCTTCATCACGTCCTACCTCCGCCGCAGCAATGCCGAGAGCGCCCGCACGGCTCGCCTTGGCAAGAAGGAAGGCAGTGCCGCCCCTGCCAACGTCCACACCTCCCATGCGACTCTCGCCAACACCATTGCCACTGCTACCGCTGCCGAGGCCCGCATGCGCCGCCGCCTCAGCAACGTCGGCAACCTGGCCGAGAAGGCCGGTTGGGATGCGGCCCGCGGCCTCGAGAAGGAAGTCTATGGCGAGTCGGAGGTGGCCGTGGAGGATTATGACACGCCTTTGCTCCAAACACGACGGAGCACACGCACGACCAGGCGTGCTGATTGAATGGGCTGGACCGATCGAAGAGCAACCCGGCACGACCCAATACACAATCCGATGACATCCTCCCCAACTGCTGGTGACAGGCCCTCTCGATCCCATCGGCTCTTTTTATGACAAATGAAATTACAAGAGGTCATTCGTCTGCTGGAGAACAGCTACGGATGGGTTCAGGCACGGTACAGACGGACTGGAAGAGGCGTTCATTCTCATTCCAAAATATCCGGATTAGCGTTTTGGTGCTTCCAGTATAATCAGGACGCCGGCGCACTAGGGCGCCCTCGGACCATGTCAGTCAGTACATGATGGGACCACACTTCAATAGCTAGGTCCGACACAGATCATCACGGCCCCGATAGATCGCTGTGGATTGGAAATTAATTGAATATTTTGTAATTGCGGCTTCTTCTTATGCTATATTGATGAAGACGTCGTCCTCCCGTCGACCGTGCCCAGAGGCAATCATAATCATAGAATCACATGTCAGAACGCAGAGAGAGATACTGGTGGATAAAATGTCATAAAACGTCTCAACGCCTCCGGCGAAAAGTATATAACTGAATCAAGCACATCCACCAGCCGGGAGGCCAAGTAAATCAGTTCGCAGACTTTTAGCAAAACACAACCCTCCACCCGGGATCCCCTTGACCAAATTCCACAAGTCTATCAGTACAAATAAATAGCGCTGAGGGGTGGCAGCCACAGAAGCACACGACAAGTATCCAGCACCGTCCCTTTTTGCTCGATACCACAGGCGCCGTCACCATCCCTCACCACCATATTGCAGTCAACTGCAGTAACATTATGGTGGTATGTCGTTCCCCGGACTGCAAGCTCGGGCAGGTCTCGGATAGGTAAAACAATAAAAAACGTCGTGAAGCCGGAGTTGGTGCGGTCCAGCAAGATAGCATGAAAAAATGCCGACATAAGCAAATAGACGAAGGAAATATTTGGTATCATCTGCATCGAGAAACGCGCCCCGCGCTTCTCCCACATTCACGCTCCTTTCTTTCGGCGTAATCCGGCCGTCGGAAAAAGGCAAAGCAGGCCACAGACAGGTACTCAACACACCTAAGCGGACTCCTCTGCGGGCGCGACCTGCTGCTCAGCCTCGTCCTCGACGGTCTGGGCCTTGACGTATTCCTGGTACACGCCGAGGGCCTCATCGACCTTGGCTTTCAAAGCCGACTCCTCCTCGATGAGGTGGACCAGCTCCTGGTTGTCCATCTCAAGCAGCATGCCCGTGATCTTGCCAGCCAGCTCCGGCTGGAAGGCCTGGATCTTGGGGAAGATAGCCTCGCCCAGGATCTGCTTCTGCTGCTGAATGTTTCCGTTGGTCGCCGTGAGTTGTGACTGGATCAGGGTAACGTGGTTCAGCTCCGTGACCGCGGCCGCACCTGCGGCGTTCTGGCCCGGGATGCCCCGGCCAGCCTGGGGACCAGCAAAGCCCTGCGCCTGGCCCCGGCCAGCACCACGTCCACCGCCGTTCTGCCGAGTGGGAGGAAAGCCGGACAGTCCTGGGCCGGCGCCCTGGATCCCGCCCATACCGCCGGGGTGGCCGCTGAGCGCGGGGATAGGACCGCGGTTTCCAGCAGGCGCGCCGCCACGGCCGACTTGCTGCTGCATGGCGGCGAGGTACTGGGCGTTGTTGGGGCCGAAAGGAACACCAGGAGGGAACTGGCCCGGAATGCCGTAGACATTCGGCGGGATCTGCTGGGGAGGAATGCCACGTCCGCCCTGGGGACCGGCAAAGCCGCCCGGGCCAAACTGGCTGGGGCGGCCGCCCTGGACGCCAGGCATGCTCAGACCACCCTGAGGGAAAGCAATGCCGCGGCCGCCCTGGGGCAGGAAAGCCTGCTGCTGGCCAGGCGGGTAGTACACCTGGGGCTGCATGTATGTCTGGGGCAGGCCGGCGACGGCGGCAGCCTGCTGCATGCGCAGCGTGTTCCGGGCCTGGATGCTGGCCTCGAGCTGGCTCTTGCGCACCTCCTTCTTCTGGGCAATCGCCACGTAGAGGGGCTTGCCGTTGACCATCCGCTGGTTCATCTCGGTGACCGCCTTGGTGGCATCGTCGGGGTTGCTGAAGCAGACGAAACCAAAGCCCTTGCTCTTGCCCAGCTTGGGGCGAGTCGACTTCTCGGCGGCCTCGGCCTCGCCCTCGGCGGTCTCCTCGGTCTTGGGCTTTACCTCCTCATCGGTGGCCTCCTTGGGCTCCTCCTCACCCTCGATGAGCGTCTCGCGCATGACCTTGGCGGACGTGATGGGGCCATATGGGGCGAAAAGCTCGCGAAGCTTCTCGTCGTCGACCTCGTCGTCGAGGTTCTTGATGTACAGGTTGACACCAACGTACTTGCTGGCCTTCTCTTGACGAGCCGCTTCATAAGACTTGCGGAGTTCCTCCTCCCGCTCGTGTTTCTTCTGAGCGCGGCCAACGTACAGATCCTGGCCATGAATCTCACGACCGTTCAGCTCCTCGACGGCCTTGGCGGCACTTTCGTGGGTCGTGAAGTTGATGAAGCCAAAGCCACGGCTCTTGCCAGTCTCCTGGTCGCGGGCGATGGTGGACGAAGTGACAGCGCCATACTGCTCAAACAGCTTGCGGAACTCGTCGTCCGTGACGTCCGGGTTCAGGTTCTTGATGTAAATGTTGGTGTAGTTGGCCTTCATCTCCTCGAACTTGCTCTGGCGGTCCTTCTTGGGGATGTGGTGACCAACATAGACCTTCTTCTCGTTCAGCAGCATGCCGTTAACGTGCTTGATGGCCTGCTGAGCGGCCTCGTCGGTCTCGTAGTGGACGAATCCGTACCCCTTGGAGTTGCTGTGCTCGTCCTGAGCGACCTTGCAGCTGAGGATGTTACCGAAAGCCGCAAAGGTGTCGTGCAGAGCCTTGTTGTCGATGGCAGCGTCCAGGTTCTTGATGAAAATGTTGCCCTGGCCAGTCTTGCGGAGGGCAGGGTCACGCTGCGACCACATGATACGGCAAGGACGGTTCTTGATCAGGGTGTAGTTGAGCTCCTCAAGAGCCTTCTCACCATCGGCGGTGCTGTTGTAGTTCACGTAGGCGTAGCCGAGGGAGCGACGGGTAACGGCATCACGGCAAACACGGATCGAAGCAACGGGGCCGATCTGGGAGAAAAGCTCGAAGAGCATGGCCTCGGTGACAGACTCGTCGAGCTCGCCAACATACAGTGAAGCAGAGGCCTGGGGGTGCGCAGCGGCCGAGCCCGGCGTGGGGCCAGCCGTGTCGATCTCGTTGCTCTCAGTGGCAACGTTCGTGTTGATGGCGGGGGCCGCCTTCTCGCCGCCGTTCAGGGTAGCATTGCTCAGGTCCGAGGCAAGCTGGTCGACAGCGCCGGAGGTCGTGGAAGCCATTTTGGATAGATGGAATCAAAAGAGGGAGAATCTGAGTGACCGGCAGCGGTTAGCGAAGAGCCACAGGCATGGTCTGGGGTGGCGGTGGATCGTAATATAACAGGCGGTGCAGAGGGTATCGCAGGAGCAGTGAGGACCGGCACAAAGACGGCGTGGGAGGCAGAGTAGCCAACAAAGTGCTAGCAGAAACAGACTCGACGGAAGAGGGTTACGGGAGAGGGGACAGGTTGCCGCAAAAAGATAGCACTTGATAGAAACAAAGGCTTGCGGGCGGGAGAATGTTGGATGACCCAACACAGGGAGTCTTACCTTTACAGACAAAGGGCAGCGATGTGGTTGGAGTGGCTGAGGTTTGATGTGTCGGCTGTTTTCAGGTTGACGGCTGTCGGTTGACTGCTATCGTTCTTCGTTCGGATTTGGGTTTTGTGAAATTTTCTAATTTTTTTTGTCTCCGTCGGATTGGCTGGTACGGAGAGGTTTTAGAGAAAAGTTTTGGTTTTTGAGAGGATTTTCAATTTTTTTTGTGATTTGTGCAGTGGAAAGGCAGGGAGGGTGGTAAGAACAGAAATCTAGTACGTTGTCCGTACTGTCAAGTCGTGTTCTCCTTCGAAGGGTGGCAGTTTGGATGTGGAGGGTTGGGTTGGAGAAAAAGAAGGAGGGGGAGAAAGAATTTCACTGTCGCAGTTTTAGATAGACTTTTTTTTCTGCCTCGAACCTTTTTTCCAGGGCTTCTAGCTAGCGTAGAAATCTGAAATGGCACTTGAAAGTGCTTATGTAATTGACTTGATGTGGGAAAGTGCGGTGAAGGGGTCGCCCAAACAGAGGTTGCAGCCCAGACACTTGGACTGCGCTTTCCTTTCTAGATAGCGGCTAATCGGAAGGAGCTTTGCATTACGGAGTATTATCTGCAGTTTCCTAGAGAGAATAGCCCGTCTCTGCAGTACACGAGGAAAGCGATACCTGGTTTCGTCAACAAGTGAATTTACTCCTTACCTCGTAGGTGACGAAGTACGTGTCTCAGACATTCGGAAGCGCAAGGTATTCGCAATATACCATGCAAACCGTTCAATCTGCAATTCTCCATCTGCAATTCAACGGCGGTGGAGAGCGCCACACCTGACTAACCCTGCGCCACAACCGAGCTTGGTGGGGCGTATGAATGGGCGACTATTGTACCAACGGCGTAAGATAGCGCCCGAGGCAAGCTGTCTGCTATTATAAAGCTGACTCGCCACACATGCCTTCGCTGCCTGCAATCCACTCCCGCCTTACTCTTGTCGTGAGACAACATCTGTGAAAGACGCACGCCGGCATTTCGCGTTGGTATTACGAAGCCGACTTTGTGGCCTGCCTGCCTCGACCTTCCACCCCCAAGCGACCCCCCGCTTCCGATTGCGGCTGTCTTTGACGACACCGCAGCGAAGCCATGTTCCCCACGTTCACCGGAAGCGCACGCCGCCCACGAAACGTCAACCTCAGCGGCCAAAAGCGTGCCAATCCGTTCACCCACGCTCTTTCTCCATCTGTCGGCTCCGGACCGTCGAAAACCGTTGCTGATGCGCAGGCTGGCCGCCAGAAACGGCAACAGGACCGAAACGAACTCAGAGCTGCCCGAGTCATTCAGCGAGTATGGCGTTCCCACCATATCCGCCAGTCCGTGAGGGTTGAATTTCGCCACGCTCTGAGTGATTTATACAGCGGGACGTGCAGGGTCTCGCCCGACCACAGAGCTGTTGTTGCGTTCCCGTTGCTTCTCGGCAGCTTTTGCAAGAGCGACGATTACCAGCTGCTAGATCGCTTCGCTGATGATCTAGCCGAGTCAGAGTACCGGCCTCTCTTATCTGGGGAGATTCCAAGGGAAAGGCTATGGCGGCTTGTGCAGATCTTGATATCATCGTTGAAGCAGTAAGCAGCTCTTTTGTGTCTACAAGCCACACCTCGCTAATCGTTTTGTGTTTGTGCTTTCTATTAGCAAGCCAGAAATAGGCCCCCGACTCGAGCTTCTTGTCCACGCAATCCGTATCCGACCCCCTGCCCTCTTCGACAGCCTTGGCTCTTATTTCAGAATGCTGGCCCTACTCTGTGCAGAAGGGGGGAAGGCTGAAGGGGACACCCGCCTGGTGCAACGCGCCATCGCCGCTCCTCTGGACCCTGCCATTGGCACAAATGGTAAGCGATGGCCTGTTTCCATGTCGGATTTCCCCTCGATTTCGCTGACCACATGCATCGCTGCAGACTCATTTCAGCACCGAGCATATCTTGAATATGTCATGTCTTTCCTTACCTGTCCGTTAGGGCTGCTTGAACAACAGATGTCGTTGTTCGTTCAGGATGTCGATTCGAACAGCTTGTTCCGAGCTGTGATAGAAGCATTCAGTACGGTACAGCAGCGACCGCAAAAGACACCAGATCAGCTGATGTGGCTGCTTGCCCACGTCGTCGACTTGCAAAGAAAGCGCACAGGAGAGATACCGAATACGCCTCTTTATTTACAGGCGGTGTATATACAACTCTCTGCGCTCTCTAGCACCATACGCTCACAGCTTCTTCCTTCCGACATATCCGAGAACGAGCCGTCTTCGCTACCCAGCTACGTAACTACCAAGATCGGCTCTCTTGCAGACAGAGATGAAGTATCATGGCTACTGCAGAAGCTCACTTCGTACGTTCTCGCATTGTGCGTGCCCGCGTGTGTTCGCCATGTTCTAACGTGTCTAGAAGTCGAGACGACGCTGCGGGACAGGATTTTGCCAATTTGCTGGCTGGATATTCAATCACGCTGATCCGCTGCTTTCCGCACAAAGCTGACGACATTCGGATGCGCCTGTTTCTGGCCGAATTCCCGACAGCAACCGGGTCACAGCCGGCTGTGCAGTTTTTCTGGTCGGCCACACGCAGGACGAGGCTCTTTGACATCATCCTCTCCTCTCCGAAGAGTGCGCTAGAGTTTCTTATCAGAAGACGATACTTTCCGGCATCGTACGCGATGTCTGCAAACGACTCTCCGTGGGACCGAGAGTGGCGTACCGTTTTGCTGTTCCTCGAGCTATTCACATTCGCCATGAGGCTCACAGATGACGAGGACTTTTTTTCAGGCCTTCACGGTCAGTCTACTTTGGATGACGACTCGTCGACTTTCTCGCACACCCGTGCTTCAGTTCTCCGCCTGTCTGCTCTTCAAAAGCTGTCGTTGTTTCTGAAGAATCTGGCCTTTACTTTGAATTACAACGCGGCTGAGCTCCTGCAGAGGAGTGGAAACGACAGCACAGCAGCAAACGGGCTGACTGGGACCTATCGTGTTATTGCGGGCGTCAATTTTGGGGCCTTTAAAAGCCTCGTTACGACTTCCATACAGATGCTATATGAGCGGGACTCGCGCCGCCAGTTTTTGCCAACCGACCACTGGCTCATGACGACAAATTTCGACATGGACGGCTTTCTGTCTGCAGTTGTCCTGGAGGAGCAGCGCCAGCACGAACTCGAGGGAGAGGAGGGCGAAAGCGGCGACGATAACGACGACGACATGGACGATGGCGACAGGATCAATGAAACCGAGGCGGATCGGAATCTTTTCAGCTTTACTGGCCGAACTCATTCCATGACAGCGCGATACGCCTACATGGAGAAGCTCCGACACCAACGCAAGATGGCCCATCGGGAGCGGATGCTTGCCGCCATTGGCCCCAAGCTAGAAATTTTGCGCAACATGCCGTACGCTCTGCCGTTTGAGCTCCGGGTTCGGATTTTCAGGCAATTCGTCTACCTGGACAAGCGGAGGCGGCGCCATGGCCACGTCGACCCTGATCAATGGCGGCTATTTGCGGCCGACTGGCAGTTCGGCTTGACAAGCCGGGATAGCCCTCGCGATAGTGCTCTGGGCCGGCAGTACGCGCGGATCCCGCGAAACTTGGTCTACGGAAGTGCGTACGAGCAATTCTACCCACTGGGAGAGGGACTGAAGGAGCCCATCCAGATTACTTTCTTGGACGAGCACGGTGTCGAGGAAGCTGGTATTGACGGCGGCGGCGTGACGAAGGAGTTCCTGATGAGCGTGACGAAGGAAATTTTCACAGCCAAGATTGGCGACGTGATGCAGTTTCAGTCGAACAAGGACAATGCACAGTACCCCAACCCACTGGCTCTAGACCAGGCCAAGACTTGGTGCAGGACGCACAAGGTCGAGGGCTCGGCGCGAAACGACTACATTACAAAGATGCTGAGCGAATTCGAGTTCACGGGGCGACTTGTGGGCAAGTGCATGTACGAGGGGATCCTGCTGGATGTCGTCTTTGCGAGGTTTTTCCTGCTCAAGTGGTCCCTGTCGACGACAGAGTCGGCGTACCGTGCCAGCGTCAACGATCTACGCGAGATGGACGAGGAACTGTACCAGGGCATGCTGCGGCTGAAAAACTACCCGGGCGACGTGGCCGAGATGGACCTGACCTTTTCGCTTGAGGACCAGGTCAGCTTGGACGACACGCCGCTGCGGACGGAGACGCGGAATCTGATGCCAAATGGCGAGAACATTGCGGTGACGAACGAAAACCGGCCGCTGTACATTTCGTATGTGGCGCGCCACCGATTGGCGGCCCAGCCGCATCAAGTGACCAAGGCGTTTCTGCGCGGCCTGGAGACGATTATCGATCCGGCGTGGCTGCGCATGTTTAACCAGAACGAGTTGCAGCGGCTGGTGGGCGGCGACTCGTCGGAGATTGACGTGCAGGACCTGCGGCAGAACACGGTGTACGCGGGTGTCTACGAGATTGGCGATGACGGCGAGGAGCACCCGTCGGTCAAGCTCTTCTGGGAGGTGGTGGAGTCGCTGCCGGACGAGGATCGAAGACTGCTGCTCAAGTTTGTAACGTCGACACCACGTGCCCCGCTGCTTGGCTTCTCGCAGCTCAAGCCAGCGTTCAGCATCCGGGACGGGGGTGCGGACGAAGAGCGTCTGCCGAGCGCTAGCACGTGCATTAATTTGCTGAAGCTGCCGCGCTACTCGACGCTGGAGACAATGCGCAGCAAAGTGCTGTATGCAGTGCGGTCGAACTCCCGGTTTGATCTTAGCTAAGGATGGTCTGGGTGATGAACAGCGGCGGGTTGATTCAGAAAAATAAACGTACATAGTGTATTAGATAGACACTCATGACTTATGGCCAAGCTCGGTGTTGCGGTTTCTGTGTGCTTTTCAGACATGTTCGTCTGCAATTTGTGGAGATGGTCGTGTGAATACCCAAACAGTCAAAGCAGACAGCCTATGACTCGTCGTTTTCGCTCTCGGCATTTTCCTCCTGTTCCTCTCCCTCCTCTTCGTCCTCTTCTTCCTCTTCCTCATCTTCCTCCTCTTCCTCCTCTTCCTCCTCCTCCTCCGCGTCATCATCGCCTGGGTCCGGCCGGACGATTCTGTTCAGATGCGAGACAAAGCTGTGCAAGGCTTTGCATAGAGCGATAATCTGATCCTGGCCATCGGCATCGGTAAAGACGGTGTCGGGAAATCTCTTTCTGGCGGTAAAGTTGCGCAGCTTGAGCAGTTCCACGTCACGGTGGCCGGCGGCGAAGCCCTGGGATGGGTCAGCAAGGAGGGGGTTCCGGAAAAGCAGGAGCGTGTCTATAGCGTGCCTTTGGTTTTGTCTTGAGGGCGCCATCGGCATTGACCTTGACAAAAGCGCGGATGGCGGCGTTCTCGTCGCCACGCTTGGCCGCCGGGAGAAAGGTGCGTCGGAAGACGTCGGCGTCGGCGTCGGCGTCGTCGACGTCGCCACCGGCCAAGAGTCGGCGCCAGCGGCGCGGACGCTCGTCGATGCTGGCGCGCAGCAGCTGGATCTCGGGAGCGGCAGGGTGCCAGAGGCCGCCGCCCACGGAGCAGTGGCCGGCAGGCTCGCAGTGGACGTAGTAGCAGGCGTAGGGACCCTTGCGGCCGGTGCGGGACCAGGCGGCGGAGAAGTGAGGCTTGTAGGGGGTGGGGTCGTTGGAGAAGCGGATGTCGCGGTAGATGCGGAAGATGACGTCGCGGGCGGGCAGCTCGGGAATGGTGTCGTCGACCTCGGTGGTGAGGCGTTGGCTGAGCGTCTCGACAAAGGACTGCCAGTCGGAGAGGGCGCGGCGGTACTCGGGGTCGTTGTCTGGGCAGGTCAGCGCGGTCCCGGGGGAGAGATCAAAAAGGACAGAAAAGACAGGAAGGAGCTGCTCACCCTTGAGCCAGTCACGGCGGTTGTTGGCCTTGAGATCGCGCAGAAACAGCAAAGTGTTGGGGTGGACGCGGTCGTCGGCGTACTCGACGTCACCGACTGGGCGCAGCTGCTTGTGCGGAGTGAATGTGACTTTGAGGGGGGCGTCGTCGTCGTCGTCGTCATCATCGTCGCTGTCGTCCTGTACTCTCGTTTTATTCTGGCTCTTTTTCTCGTCCTGGTCGTCGATGTCGTCATCATCCTCGTCATGGCCATCCTCGTCCTCGTCCTCGTCCTTGTAGACATCCCCATCACTGCCACTCTCCACTCTCGGGCGCCCGCGGCTCTTGGGCCCAGTAGAACTCCGTGCCCGCTTCAAAGGACGAGAATTGGCCTCTGATTCCTCATCGTCGCTGTCGTCATGTTCAAAGTAGCTGCTCTTCTGGGCAAATCTGGCCCGTGTGGACCGGCGTCGTCCGGCGGGCTCGGTGCTTCGCCCGGCTGTCTTGCCCTTTCGCGGCGGCATTCTCGGGATAGACTGGCGATCGTGTCGGACGTGTGCAATGGCGACGACAAGAGAGAGAATCGCCCACCGGGAGTGGGATAGACGCGCCGGCCGTGCCGCTAGCCGCTTTTGGCGGGACGAGGGAACGCGGCATCACGTGATTTTTAAAGACGGGCGACCGTTAGCCGTAGGACCGTTAGCCGGCGCCGTCTCCAGCCAACGTTACACCGGATGGCGTATTATCAGCTGGATGTAACGAGGCATTGGCACCACAAAGCAGCATTCCAAAGTTTAAAAGTAGCATCGTCGTCCCGCGTCGAGCTGTCGAGCCGGCCAAGCAATCTGCCTCTCGCCACCCACCATGATTACAGACGTTTTTGCCCAGCAGCTGGAGACGGACGGCTTCGTGATTGTGCGACAGCTCCTCAAGGGCGATGCACTCAAAGAGTTGCAAGAGGCAGCGGCACGGACGGCAGCCAAGGCGCGGGCGGGCGACTGGCCGTACGTGCGGACGGTCGGCAAGCAGTTTCCCCCATGGCCCCAGTGGAGCCGAGAGACGGCGGCGGCGGCGGCGGCAAGCCACGGGCCAGACGGCGACGGCAGCCTAGACGGAATCTGGGGGGTGCAGCACACGCTGCGGCCGGAGATGGGACCGGACGCGGCCTTGTTTGCGCGCAGCTACTTTGCCGCGAACGGGGTGCTGGACGTGGCGAAGCGGCTGCTGGGGCCGGGATGCCGCGACGAGGACCTGGTGATGGAGCTGTGCAACATGCTGGTGCGGCCCGACTATCGCGACTACGCGCTGCGCTGGCACCGCGACGACATTCCGCCCGAGGCGAGCGCGGCAGAGGAGCTGGAGCGGCTGGGACGGCCGGCGTGGCATGCGCAGTGGAATCTGGCGCTGTGGGACGACGCGAGCCTCGTGGTGGTGCCGGGCTCGCATCGACGGGCGCGCACGGCGGGCGAGCGAGCGGCGGATCCGTTTGCCGACGAGCTGCCGTTGGAGCCGGACACGGTCAAGGGGACAATGACGCAGCTGGTTGTGCAGCTGGGCCCGGGCGATGCCGTGTTTTACAACAATAATATTCTGCATCGCGGCGTCTACCGCACGGCCGTCGAGCGGGCGACGCTGCACGGGTCCGTCGGCCATGTGGCCGGCAACCAGCAGCGAGCGCGCAATGTGCTGCAGCACGGCGTCGGCGACTGGGTCGGGCGCTGCGACTTTAGCGGTCTGAGCGCGGCCGAACGGGTGCGCGCCGAGGGCATGCGCGACCGGCTGGTGCGACTCGGTCAAAACAGCGGTGACGTGGGCTACTCGCAGCAAGGTTAGGCCGGGGAAAGGATGGGGAGGGGGGGGGGGGACGGGGACGGCAGAGGACGGGAGATTGCGTGACCTCCGGTGGAAGGGGAAGCGGAGGTGGGCGATGACAAAGTCACTTTGAAACTGCGGGCGGGAGATCGCCGATTTCTGCGGCTGTCGACACACACAGACAGACACCTCCTGAATAAGAAGCCCGAGCCGCAACGGCACATCACGCTGGCCCTAATCCTGAGTGCCTTGTGTTCTCACGCCAATGGCCAACCCTGGTTCCGCTGCCGTCCTGGCGCTGCAGGAGTGGTGCGTTTGGGAAATCCATTCCCGGGGAAAAGGCGGGGGGTTAGCAGGCCCGAATGCCGTCCCAACAGCGGCACGTGCCTGTAGTGTATTCCGTATTCAGCCAGGGAGTCGGACAGGAAATGCGAGTCCCACGCGCTTTTCCCAGTCGAGTTCCGAAATTCGGTGGCCCGCTTGAAAGCTTCCGAGCGATAGCACTTGTCCTATTATGTCAGGCCCCCGTTTAAGCTTTTCAGACACGCACTAATAGTATCGTCGGCTGTGTGGGGAGAAGGCACGGGCTGACCGTCTTTTCGCACGGCCGATTCCAAAAGCTGGCAAAGCGAGCGAGCCGTAATACGGAAAACATTCTGAATGGCGTGTACGGAGTACATGGGATCCCCACAGCCAATGGCAGGCTAGCCAAAAGAACGAGTAGCGCGAGCCACTCGTATTCGTAAGATACAAGATACTCGTATTGTACTTGTACATTGCTCGTTACGGCCCCCGCCTGCGGCCAACGTCAGAAAAGCAGCTGAAGGTCAACGGCAGAGTCCGAGCAGACAGGATCGATTGTTTTCTCCTCCCCCGACCGCAGGCAGAGGCAAAACTGACCCAAGCACGAGCCTTGCGCCGAGTCTTTGTTTGCAAATGTCTGCTAAGAATGCGTGGGCTGAACACGTTGACACTGTGAAATACACTGTATCTCCGCACTGAAAAATGGTCAGAAAGTCGCAAGAAACCAGGGAGCTGCCATGGGTCCCTTCCCCATTCTCCATCCCGCTCCCCGCCTACGCCCCCTCGTCTCCGCAAAATAGTAGCTAGCGCGGGCACTGGTGAAATTTGGGGAGGTCTCCAATTAGCATGCGCCTAATTCTTGCATGTTCTTACCTGTGGCCTTGTTTCTGAGAGGGGGAAAGGGGGCGCGTCTTTGCTTTTTTTTTTCCTGGCTCATTGCTGTTTTCTTCCTGCGGGAAATGCGCGGTATTTACTGCAGCGACCTGCGACGGGCGCCGCGTTCTTGCGCCCCCCCCCCCCCCCCCCCCCCCCCCCCTCCCCGCCCCCCTGAAGCCAACCGCCGCATGCCATCATATGTATCTTATCTTACTGGCAGATGTCGTCTGTGCAAAACAAGACCAAGCTCATTTCGTAACTGGCGGCAGGACGGCAAAAGAGCGCTTGTCCGTATCTTGTCTGCTGGCTCTCGTCGATCCCGAACGGCGCGACAGCTCTGGCAAATAAGGAATGAGCCAGGGATTAAAGACGGGAATGCGCTGTTTAGAGTGGTTCACAATGTATCTTACGTGCGCTCTTGCCGCCTCCTCACAAGTACTTCTCGTTTTGCGCTATTCACTGGAAACCCCCACTCGTTACGTTTCTGTCCAATCTCCCGGCCAGCAAAACGAGTAGATCTTTCCGTTCCCCGCCCTCTCCGCTTTCTCTAGCATCCGTCTCCCCCAGACCCCCAGCATTCTTTGTGTTCGACCGCCCGATCCCCCAGGTCGTGAGTCCCAAATCCCCGCAGAAACTCGCACTCTCGGTGGTTGTTGGATCGACCATCCTTCTTTTCCTTGCTGCTGTTACGTTCGCTGGCCGCCCCTCTCTTCTCCCCCCCCTCATTCAGCCGCCGTTCCGGAAAAGATGTCCATTCTAAGCTGAGAAGGGCAGTCGAAAAAAAAATCGAGCAGAACCCCTGCCGCCTTTTGCTGTCGCAACTATTATTACAAGTATCTTGCATTGGGCCAACCATTGCTATCGCCCCGGCCGTTGCGGTAATCCCCAAAACGAAAAACGATCCCCCAGGCAGCACAAGCCGTTGTGTCCTGGTCGTCTGAAAATTGGGAAACGCCACCCTGGCCACTCCTCCACCTCGAACTCCTGGTCTTCCTCCCTACATTTTCCGTCCGTGTCCTTCCCCGCTCGCTGTCTGTTCATATTTTCCCAGCACGCTGCCGCTGGCTCCATCGCTTGATTACTCCGATAGGTGTATCGATCGCCTTGGTCAGGAGAACCCCCTCTCTCTCGTCTTCCTCCCCCGTCGGGCTCTCCCCTTCTCCGCTTCCTTCCCACATGCGAGAACAACGCACAACAAGGCCAGTGTCGCGTCCTATTCTGGCTGGTACATCCTTTGGCAAAACCCCCAACCGGCCGACTTTTCTCTGACGTTTTTTTCCTCCTGTTCTTGCACACAATTTATTTTACACACGTCTTTGCCGTCTTTTGCGGCCCCTGTCCTCTCGTCTAGAGTTGCTCCTTCGGCTCTCTCTCTCTCCCGTCCCCACTTCCCCGTCCAACCTCCTGCTCGCCTCCTGGCCATTCTCAGCCAAACAGTGCTCGCCTTATCCCGGCCGCGCTCCCAATGCTGGGCATGCAATCTATCGAGAATCTTCCGGCTATGGGTATGGAACACAACAGAGAGGGTCGGCCGCTGAAGCCCAAGACACTACCCTGCAAATATTGTAACAAAAGATTCCGGTATGTTGGCCTCCCCGACCGCCCTTTTACTCGTCCAGATGCTCTCACTGACACTTTTCTATCTAGGCGGGTAGAACATGTTCAGCGACATGAGAGAACACACACCAAAGAAAAGCCTTTTGCCTGCAACTGGCCACGCTGTGGAAAAACGTTTGGAAGACGGTAAGCAGTCCCAGAGTACGAGCCCTGCTCCAATTGCTTTGCCTCTACGTCGGAGTGCCGTGACCAAGTCACATACCCACAGAATACAACACTGCAATGCATCCTGGACTTAAACCGCTTCCCCCCCCCCCCACACAACCTGATCCATGACCTTTCCCTTCTAGGCGTGCCTAAACCCATTCCACAAGACTCTCTGGCCAAGACTGCGTCTACGTTTACTTACATGGACATCAGCGATCTTCTCGTGCGCCATGAAAAGCTCGTGCATCTCAACGACAACAATCGGGATGCCAACCGAGTCCGTAATGCCTCTTCCGTCAGTGGCCCGTCGGGGACCTCGGAGAGCAGCAATGCCGAGGGCACCGGGCTCCCGCAGGCAGCACATCAGGTTGGCTTCAGCGGCCCAGCATCTGGACTCCTGTCGCCGCCACACGCCACCTCCATATTACCTTCACACTCATCCTCGGGAGATCCGCGGCTCTCCTCGAACCTGGACTTGCTGTCGGATGCCGCTACACATTTGGCTTCGTCGGCAGAGATCTCTACCATGCCCCCCATGATTCCGGTTCTCGCGCAGCCGAACCCTTCCGCTATCCCCCCCGTCAAGGCGTATGGCGAGGCGTCTCTACCCCCGTACAATGACCGCAGGAGAGTGGCCCCGGGCGCGAGCGATGTGCTTCCCGCGGCATATCACGGCCAACCGCCAAACGCTTCCTTCGACGACTATCACTTGTTTCTGGACGAGTTTGCGTCGTCGTCACATTTTCTGCCCCCGTCGCTTGAAGCCGACCAGTCCTTTGGCCTGTGGTCGCGGCCGATGGGGGAGACGCTGGGGCGTGGCGCCAACCCGACGAAGCTGGCACCGTCCTTCCCACCAACCCGATTCCCCTCGGTGCAGCCGGACATGCGAGATCTGGCGAGCGACACCGGTTGTTCTCGGCCACAGGACGACATGGCCATGCGCACACCAGCCTGGAGGATCGCCGCGGCCGACCACGTCGTCATCAAGAACCGGCTCGAAGAGTTCGCCTCGGTTCTGCCCGCCGACTTTGTCTTTCCGTCGAGACACACACTGACCCGGTTTCTCGAAGGCTACATCAGCGGGCTGCACGAGCACATTCCCTTCTTGCATCTTCCCACTCTGGCGCCGGCGGAGCTCTCGCCGGAGCTGATCTTGGCCATCCTGGCCGGCGGAGCACAGTATCGGTTTGAGAGCCACCGGGGCAACGCGCTCTGGTATGCGGCCAAGGCCATTGCGTTTGAGCAGATCCGCCGCCGACACAGCCACGAGGTTCACAGCCTGCTGCCGACAGCAGCGGCCTACAGTCCGCACTCGACGCGGCCGTCACCCAGCGCGGGCTACCGCCACTCGTTCAACTCGATGCAACACGACCGCCCGATGACGCAGGAAACACACCGCGAGCCCTAGTACGTCGGACCTGCCGTGTTCCCGCTCTCTCCTCTGCTGACAAGACAGCTCCCCAAACACACCCCAGTCTCGACTGGAGACTATCCAGGCTCTTCTCTTGCTGTTTGCCTCTGGCATCTGGGGACCCAAGGCCATTTTGCACGAGGCCCTGTCGTTGCAGAGCACCCTGGCCCTGCTCATGCGGGACGAAGGTTTGTTGTCGGCAACGGCGGGACATGCGACGGACTGGGAGACGTGGATTCGAGTCGAGGGCAGCTCACGCACGAAGTTGATGGCATTCTGTTTCTTCAACCTGTGCAGCATTGTGTACAACACGACTCCGATGCTACTGACGTCCGAAGTCGACCTCTTTCTGCCGCAGTCGTCACGACTCTGGAAAATGGAGACGGCATGGCAGTGGCAGGAGGCCCGGCAGGCATATCCGGACGTGGAGGTATCGCTGCAGGAGGCCTTCTCGCGCATCCTAAACCGAAACTCGCAGACGCCACTCACACAGGTGTCGTCGCTGGGCAATTACGTGCTTATCCACGCCTTTATCCAGCACATCTTTTTACTGAAGCAGACATCGTTTGCCATTGCGTCGCACTTTGGTGTGCACCGTGGGCTCCGGCCTGAGGATGTCGAGGAAGTGGCGCACGGTCTTCGGCTGTGGCAGATCGGGCTGGAGCAGCACCAGCGCATGCGCGAGGCAGAATCGGCGCAGCAGCAGCAGCAACAGCAGCAGCAGCAGGCCATGGGCAGCATGGGGGTGACGTCCGGGTTTGATACGTCGGGCGGCGGCTCGGTGGCGTTCAACGCGACGGCGCTGCTGCGGCTGGCATACATTCGCCTATACACGGACCTCAATCCTGGACAGCGATTGGAGACGCGGGATCCGCTGCTGGTGGCGAGCGCGTTCAACGACGGGCCGCTACTGGCGCGCAGTCAGCGCACGACGCGGGCGGTGGTGCAGGCGATTCATGCTTTGGCCATGTTGGTCAAGGCTGGGGTGAACTACGTGGCGCGGACGAAGTCGCTCGAATGGAGCATGCAGCATTCTTGTGAGCAATGTGGACTGGTATTTCTGGGCCGAGAGGCGGTGCTAACCAACGGCAGTGTGCAATATGGAATGTGCAATTCTGCTGTCGAAATGGCTGGTGACGCTGGCATCGATAGGGCACTCGGACCCGCCGGTGTCGGTAGAGGAGAAGACGTTGCTGGATAATGTGCGGCGGCTGCTGGACGAGACAGAATTTGCGGTCCCCATCGACCCGTCCCTCTCGGGAGCATCGTTGGGGCTGGGATCGACGCCGGGCGGGCAACCGGCGACGGTGTCGAGCGACGGGGCGAAACTGCGGCAGTTGGCGGCGGCGGTGATTCGACTGTGGGCGGAGACATTCAAAGGGACACACATCTACGAGGCGGTCAGCATGATGGGTATGGGACTGGAGAGCTATGCGGACATGCTGGAGAAGCGGCGGGAGCCGACGCCGCTGGCACGGATTCCCACAACGGTCGGTCTTGGATGAAGATGAACGGTCAAGGGCAGGAAATGCAGCGAGAGACGACAGCGACGACAGCTACGGGACATGAACAGAGCAGAAGCGAGTGATTTGAATTAATGCACGTTTTTACCGGTGCCGTGAGTGCTATGCGTGCTGTGGGTGTTGTGCAAGTTGTGCGTACTGTGCACGTTGGTGCTGGATGCGGTGTCGCGGCCGAGAGGCTCGTCCTGTGAGTAGGGCGGCAGGGTGGCCATGGAGATCCGTTCGGGGCTGCGTTGTGGCCGAAAGCGCGAGCCGTCGGTGACGGTGGCGGCGGCAGCGAGGGCGGAGATGCGGAGGGGCGATGACGCAGGGCCGACAGGGGGGGTGACTATTGGCCGAGGTTGTGGTCCAGGTGGTGGTCCAGGTGGTGGTCGAGGCGGCGGTGACGGCGGTGGGCTGCGCTCTTCGTCGGTTGTCAGGCCGGGCGAGTGGTGGCCGAGTGGCGGGGAAAGGGCCTGCAGGAAGATCTGCAAGGAGGTCAAGGCGATGGTGGCGAAGAAGGACAGACTGGAGGTGAGCCGGCTGAGGCGGGGGGGATGACGAAAGAGAGGGGACGTACAGGATGGCCAGGGAGAGCCAGTAAAAGGACTGGAGGAGGAAGCAGGATCTGGCGGAAGCAGCTGGCGGTCAATGGCGTGGAAGAAGAAGAGGCGACGTGAGGAGAACATACGCAATTCTGGAACCTTGGCGCAGCGGCCGGGATGCTGAGCGGCGCCGCAGACGGCCAGCAAGGCGGCGACTGACAGGGCGGCGAGGCTGAGGAGGACATCGATGCCGATCGAGATGGTGGGGGGCATGCGACAGGGGCGAGAGGGCAGGGCGAGGGTGGGGATTATGAGGGCGAGGGCGACCAGTACGGCGGCGGCGAGGCCCTCGGAAACGAGCAGGAGAAGACGGTCTGGATTGGAATCTGTTGCGACAGAGAGGCCCGAGGCGCCGAGCAGGAGGCCACCGAGAGAGACAGCAGCCAGGGCAGCCAGAAGCTGGAGGGCGCGGAGGATCAGGAGGCCGACGGCAAGGGGGGCGGGCGACATGGGGGGAGGAAGGTATGAGAAAGGGTTCTACGAGGAGATGGCCTTGCGAGAGGGTTTCAAACAGTTTCGCGGCGGCGTCTGAAAAGACGGGACATTGAGGGCGAGCCCCGCTCTTGGCAGCGGCACGAGGTGCATGGTGACGCAGGACGTGTGCGCGCTTGTGCGTGTTTGTGGAGGAAGAGGAGTGGTGGAGAGGAGAGGATTGTGTGGTGGTTGAGGACGGCAAGCGGGAAAGCAGGACACAACAAGGCCGATGAGGGCCGGAGTCGTCGCCGATTGGCTGGCGGCGGCTTAGACGAATTTGGACGACTTGGGGCGATTGGAGGGAGCGAATTCTCACGTGACATTTGCAATTTTTCACCAGTCGCAACATCACGATGGACGAGCAACTCGACGGGGCGGGCGATCTGTTTGCGGACCCGCCGGGCTACTACCCGTCGACGCCGCCGCCGACGACAGAGCAGCATGCGCTGGGTCGCAGCGGGGTGCAGCTGACGCTGCATCTGGTGGGACACAGCGTGCTGGAGGCGCACCGACTGTGGAACGGCAGCCGGGTGTTGGCAGACTATCTGGAGGAGCAGGCGGAGCTGGAGGAGGCAGAGGAACAGCAAAAGGGAGAGACGGGCGTGGTCCGCGGCCGCACGGTGCTGGAGCTGGGCGCGGGGGCGGCGCTGCCGGGCATTGTGTGCGGGCTGGTTTTGGGGGCGCGCCGCGTGATCGTGACGGACTATCCGGACGCCGATCTGGTGGCGACGATGCGACGCAACATTTCCGAGGCGGAGGCGGGCGCGGCGGGTGTGGCGGGTGTGGCGGGCGTGGCCGGCCGCGGGTATGGGGGACCGGGCACGATTCGCGCCGACGGGTTCGTGTGGGGAGGCGATGCGGCGCCGGTGCTGGCGCAGCTGGACGCGAGCGAGGACGGTGTGGCGGGATTCGACGTGCTGCTGCTGGCCGACCTCTTGTTCCGCCACGGCGAGCACGCGCATCTGGCGCGGTCCGTGGCCGAGACGCTGGCGCGGCGGCCGGCCAGCCGAGCCTATGTCTTTTTCACCAGCTACCGGCCGTGGCTGCGCCACAAGGACCTGGCCTTTTTCGACCATGCTGTGGCGGCCGGCCTCGTCGTCGAGCACCTGCTGGAACGCCGTCTCGAGCAGCCGCCGCTCTTTTTTGCCGACGACCCCGGCGACGTGGCCGTGCGCTCGACCGTGTCTGGCTATGCGCTGCGCTGGCCGGAAGACGGCGAAGACCCGGCGGCGTCGTGGGGGGGTGTCGGCGAGGGAGAGGGCGAGGCCAAGGTGGAAGCCAAGGTGGAAGCCAAGGTGGAAGCCAAGGTGGAAGCCAAGGTGGAAACCAAGGACGAGACCAGGGCCGACAAGACCGCCTCCGAAACCTCTACACACTAACCACATAGACCACTGCAAATCAAACATCGTCTCGTATATTTTGGGTATCTGATAGGTCGTCCCGACGTCTGCAACCATGTCCGTTATCCAATGCCGCCTCCTATAGCCTACTGCCCTCACACACCCTACTGCCCCCTCTACTGCCCCCTCTACTGCCCCCCCATGTTGCTGTGAATCGTGCACCCGACACATTCGCAGTCTTCGCCGCACGGACACGTCAGGCCCTCGCCGCTGCAGCCCATGACCGGGTAGCTGACAAAGAAAAAGTCGTCGGCCGACAGCGAGACCTGGTCGTCGCCCAGGCCGGACGTGTCGGACGGCGTCTGCTGCTGGGGCGAGGCTTTGTCGGTGACGGAAGCGGGCGGCGGATGTGGATGCGGCGGTCCTGGCGGCTGGGCCGAGGCCGAGGCCGTCTTGGTCCCTGGTTTCATCGCCTCGTCCATCATGGTCGACCACGCCGCCTGCACCGTGCTCTGTGTCGCGCTGTTGTACGGATGGGCCACGCAGCCGACGCACTGGCAGTCGTCGCCGCACGCGCACATGTGTGATTCCGCCTCGTCGACCGCGTCCAGCTGGTCGCCCTCGTCCGGCTCGGTCCTCGGCGTCGTCCCCTCGCCGGAGACGGTAAAGGCCGAGGCCGTCATCGGCGCTGGCTCGTCAAACCGCAGCTCGCTCGTGAGGGCTACCGGATGGGCCGGCATCGTGGTCAGGCCCGCCGGCCACTGCGACGGCTGCAGCGGTGTGGCGGCCGTGCCGTAGCCGGGATTGTAGCGGTACCACATGGGCGTGCCGTTGTTGCCGTGGAAGCCGCTGTACACGGGGCCGGCCATGGGATAGGCGCCGTCGACGGTGCCGCCGACGGACGGGATGTGGGAGAGTGGCAGCGCCGAGAGGCCGCTGCCGTCGCCGCCGTCGCCGCCGTTCTCGACCTTGGGCATCAGGTGCTGCGACGAGTACGACGTCGAGGCGGAAAAGGAGGCCGACGGGACCGTCTCCACGTTGCTGCTCAGCGAATTCAGACTCGAGTTGGGCGTGTGTCGGGGCGAGTCGGACGGCGTCGACGAGGCGGTCCGTCCGGCACAGCACGCGCTCTTGTGTGGTGGTGGCGGCTGGGTCGTGGGGGTGGCCATGGGGGGCTGTGGCGGCAGCGGTGTGCCCAGGGTCAGCGACAGGTCCATGCCGGGGTCAAAGAAGCCGCCAAAGAGGCCCGGGCCAGCCGGATCCGGAGGCGGGTAGCCGTGGGGAAAGGGGCTGCCGGTGGCCACGAAGAGCGAGACGTCGCCGTGCGGCATGGCGTACGGCACCGCGCCGGGCGGCAGCATGTACGGGTTGTCGTTGGGGTGGGCGGACTCGGCAACGGCAGCGGGACTGCTGCTGGTCCAGAGGGACGGCGCCGGGTGGATGGTGACCTGACTGGGGTCTGTGCGGCCCAGCGCGCTGGCGTCGAAGCGGTTGCGGGCGGTCGAGGGCGCCATGAGAGCGGGGTTGTGAAAGGTCCGTCGGGTCGGCGACGACCTGCCCGTCTTGCCGTTTGTCTTGGAGCTGGACCCGGAGCCGGAGCCGGAGCCGGAACCGGAACCGGAACCAGAACCGGAACCAGAACCAGAACCAGAACCAGAACCAGAACTGCAGCCACAGTTGCGCGAGCGCGGAATCGCGGCCGTCACGTTGTTTCCGCAGGCACACGGGTTGCCGGGCGGATGGGGACAGACGCTCAGCGGCCGGCCCGGCTTCCGCACCGAGACCATGAGCCGCTCGTTGGCGTGATTGCATTTTGTCGAGCGGTGGCCGCGAATGCAGGGCTCGCTGGGGAGGGGGACGTTAGCCGGGATGTCGTGAATGTACGACCAGGCCGACCAGCAGGGGGGGGAAAGTCGAGACGAGCACAGAGGACACAGAAACAAGACATACCAAGCCATTTTGACACCTCGTATTATAGGCATCTTGGACACCTGGTCATGGGCCGGGAGGGCAGTCCGGGATGTCTCGTCCGTGAGCCCGGCAAAGACGATTGGCCGGCAGAGGTGCCGGAGAGGCTGCGCAGAGGCGCAAGCAAAGGACGGGAAATGTGCTCAACGAGACAACGAGACGGTGGGGCCGGCAATGGATGCGGTCTTGGGGCGGGGGGGGGGGGGGGGGGGGGAAGGGGAGGACAATGGCCGCATAAAAGGATTCCAAGAGGCAGAAAAAAAGTCCAGTCCCGGCTTGGAGAGGGGTTGCGAACAGGCGGGGGGAATGTTGACAAAAACGGATAAAAATGGTGGTATTACAGAGGCGGGCTAGATGTGTGCTGCAAACACTCGATATACTGAGACGGGCGAGGACGAGGAGAGAGGGGCGAGGACGCTGGGCCGGCTGGAGATGCTGGCGATGCTGGGGGGGATGTCGAGGCGGCTGAAGATGCAGGAGGCCAAGCAGGTGCAACCGGGTCCCATTTCACGACGGGAAAAAAAATAAGATGGAGTGATGAGACTGGAACCACCAACCGACAAGGTTCAAAGATATCTTTGGTTTCTTTTTTTTTTTTTTTTTTTTTTTTTCCTTTTTTCTTCTTTCTTTTTTTTTACAGTCGTGTTTTCCGTGTCGTTCCCTTTTGCTTTCTTGTCCATTTCCCCTCAAACGTTCATGCCAAGCTTCCACTATCGTCTTGGCGATCTTTAGCGCCGGCAGTGGCTTTTCCCACAGTGGATACTGACCTACTCTTAGCCCCGGCGTCGCCCTCTTCACCGTCTTTGCTGCTCTTGCCGGCTATTCTGGCTACCTCCTCTGGGACGTCTTCCTGGGCCTCGACTCGTACCAGTACCCCGTCCGCAGCTTCGGTGACCTCGGCTACCGCCTCTACGGGCCCTGGCTGCGCCACCTCTTCAACTTTCTCCAGGCCATCCAGCTGCTGCTGAATGTGGGCCTCATTGTCATCTCCAATGGCGAGGCCCTCTCGCAGGCCGCCAAGTTCCGTCTGTGCTTTTGCATCTGCTGTCTCATCTGGGCCATTGTCGGCTTTGCCGTCGGCCAGATCCGCACGCTGCAAAAGTTCGGCTGGCTCGCCAACGTCGCCGTCTGGATCAACCTGCTCTGCATGTTTGTCACCATGGGCGCGGCCGCCCATTCCCTGCCCAACTTTGCCGGCTCCGGCTCGTCCGCCGGCGCCTCCATCCAGGGCGGCGCCGTCATCACCCCCGACCCCGTCACCGGCATCTACCCGGCCGTCCAGACCAGCGGCGGCATCCCCGACACCGGCGGATTCGTCGCTTCGGTCAGCGGCGCCATGCAGGCCATTTTCGCCTATGGCGGCTCCATGGTCTTCCCCGAGTTCATGGCCGAGATGAAGCGCCCCAAGGACTTTTTGACCGCCATGTGGGCGGCCCAGATCTTTATCTACTTTTGGTACATGCTCTACGGCCTCTTCATGTACGGCTACCAGGGCCAGTACGTCATCAACCCCAGCTACCTCGGCATCAGCACCTACCGGCTCCAGACCACCGGCAACGTCCTGGCCATGGTCAGCGCCGTCATCGCCGCCGCCCTCTACGGCAACATTGGCATCAAGGTCATCTACAACGGCATCTTTGTCGAGCTCTTCCGCGCCCCCGCCTTGACCACCCGCTCCGGCAAGATCATGTGGGCCGGCCTGATCCCCATCTACTGGGCCATTGCCTTTGTGCTCGCTGCCGGCATCCCCAACTTTTCCGGCCTCACCTCTGTGGTCGCCGCCTTTTGTATCCTCCACTTCACCTACACCTTCCCGCCCCTTCTCTCCATCGGCTTCCTCGCCCACAAGTACGCCATGCGGCCCGCCGACGGCGAGGGCTTCGACCCCGCCACCGGCGTGGTCACACGCCACGACACGGGCGTCCGCCGCTGGGCCCGCGGCTTCATGGCCCACCGCTGGTGGCTGAACACGGTCAACATTGTGTACGTCCTGGGCGCGCTCGCCCTGGGCGGTCTCGGTGCCTACTCGTCGATTGAGGTTCTCAAGACGGCCTTTGCCAACAGCACGACGACTTCGTACGTGTGCCACAGCCCGCTAGACGGTTAGGTGTGTGTAAGGAGTGTGGAAAAGAGTGGAGAGAGCAGCGAGATGTGTCAGGAAAGCGTAAAGGGGATTTGCTATTCATGTAGAAGTGCGAGTAGTGCTTCGAGAAATTGCGAGATCTGGCCTCATGGGGAGTCTCTTGGACATTTGCAAGCGACATTTGCAAGCGAGACAGTAATAGGTAGGCAAAGATGCGCAGTTTACTATCTCGCAAGTAATGGCCCGTGCTAAATCGTGGCAAAATCCAGTTGCCTAATTCAGATTGGCATCAAATAGAGTCTGCAAGTCGGGTTGATCAAAGGCATCGCCGACAGGGCGAGGGCTACATTTCAGGACACAATCTTTCATATGGCAATGCTCATAAAGATGCACCCCGAGGAAGCAACACAATCTTGTACATCACCCGGACGAGATCTGCCACAGTGGCCTTGCTACCTGGCTACTTCAGGTGGAGCCAGTCAAGGGCAGTCTTTGGGGTGCCCCAGTCTTTCATGACAGAGTCTCCTGGGCCGGCGGACTGTGCCCTGGCCACAGATCCGTCTTGGCGTCCCCCTCGAGCGGCAGCGGCGCCTGTTCGCTCGCGCGCGCAAGCAGCATCCGCACGGCGTCCTCGTCGGCAATGTCGATGTCGGTCCCGAGGCCGAGCCGGCCAGCCAGCACGGCGGCCCAGCGGACGGCAAACGGGCGCGGCTGCAGGTCCCAGGCGGCGGGCACGAGGCCAAAGCGGCGACGGCCCTCGGCGGCGACGCTGGTGACGCCCTTGCCGTCGAGGCCGCAGGGCACGAAGCGGCGCCACGGGTTGGTGGTCTCGTCGTTGGCGTCCATGACAGGGTCCATGACAGGGTCCATGACAGGGTCCATCGTGGGCGTGTCCAGGTTGACGGCCACGCCGAGGGCGCTAATGTTGCGGCGCAGGTGCACGCCGAGGGCGGCCATCTTGCGCGGCGGGTCGGCCAGCCAGAGGCCCGGATCGTCCGTGGTGTGGACGGCCACGTCAAAGGCCTGTTGTAGCGTCTCGGCCGTGGTGTCCTCGAGCAGGCGGCTGTAGCAGCGGACGGAAAAGTGCGCGTGATGCGGCGACTTGAGGTCGAAGACGGGCCAGAGCACGGCCTGGCCGGGGCCGTGGTAGGTCGTGAGGCCGCCGCGGGGGGAGCGGTGGACGGCCGGCGTAAAGGTGTAGGACTCGGATGGCTGGTTGTCGTCGTCGTCGTCGTCGTCGTCTTGGCGGCGCAAGACGGTCAACGGCGCCCGCAGCCGCGCCGTCTCCTCGGGCGTCAGACCGTCGGCGGCCTGGCGGCGGCCCAGCGTAAAGGTCGGGCTCGGCGTAAAGGCAATGACGGTCGGCGGCGGCGGCGGCGGCGGCGCGACGGCGGCCGTCGTGGCATTCGCGCTCAACTTGGCATCGAGAAATTGGCGGCGCACAATCTCCTGGACGGCAGCGGCGACGCGGTACGTGGGATAGACGCCGAGAGACGGGGCAGCCGGGATATGTACAAGACGGAGACGCATGCCGGGGGAAGGGGGGAAGCGTCGCGGGAGGACGGGCTGTCGAGGAGGTCGCGTCGAGAAAGGACAAAAAGCGAAAGCTTTGGGACGATGACGGGCGAGACTGGTGGGATACGGTGCGAAGAGACTAGCTACGAGTATTCGTACTGGGTATTCACACAGTGCGCTGAAATGGGGGCCTTTATGGCTTAGCTTCGCACTGAGCTATTTGTACAAGACAAGAACCGGGATTGGCGACTTGCCGACGGCTACAGGCTGAACTCGAGCCGATTGCCGGCGTAATCGCGTGCGAAGAAGCGGGTAGGGTACTCGACGCCTTTGGCGCCTGCGGGTGTGTCAGAGAAGAGACGAGAGAGGGACGCGAGAGACGGGGGAAAGACGCACCCGAGCTGGTCGTGCCCGGCTCGTCGCACTCTTGCGGCGCACCGGCGCTGCCGACAGAGTGGTGCTTCCAGACGCGCTCCTGGAGGGCTTGCAGGGCAGCCTGGCCGCCCGAGATGCGGAAGCAGGGGTGGCGGCTGGAGCGAATGGCGTCCTCGCCAAACTCGGCGGGCTGGCCAAAGGCGACGTGGACCTGCTGGCCCGAGTCGGCAATGTTGAACCAGGCCAGGGTGCCGCGCTGGAGAGCAGGGACAGGCGACGAGACGAAACCGAGCGTGTCGCCGTAAAAGGCGTGGGCCTGGTCGAGCGTGCCACGCGGCACGACGACGTTGACGTGGGCGATGCCGGAGATCATGAGGAGGAGGAGGGGAGAGGGGAGCGGGAGAATCTAGGAGGGGGGAGAAGCTGGGCGACGGGGGAGAAGCCGAGGGGGGAGAGATGGAGACAGAGACGAGAGGAAAGAGGAGAGAAAAGAGAGGGAAGCGTGTGCAAGAAAAGAGACGTGCCAGGGAAAGCGGAACAGAGGCCGACGAGACCAGCAGAGATCAGTCCGGGAACAAATGCTCTCTCTCGGACAGAAGCAGTAAAAAAGCCCGATAAGCCGGCAGATATTCCGACACCCGCACCGGAGCAGATTCCCCTCCAGGCTGGGGGGGGGGGGGCGCGGCAAGCCGAATTTGGGAAGCCCCGCCCGCGACCGCTCTATTTCCAGCGATTTTCCAGCGATTTCCCCCATCGTTTCCCCCGTCGCGCCAGTCCACGTGACAGCTATGGCGAGCGATTTCGTCACTTGCAGAGAATTTGTATTAAATCGACGTGGGAAAACAACAACCTCCCCCCCCCCCCCCCCCCCCCCCCCCCCATTCGCCATGCCGACGCCGATCCGCCTTCTCGACGGCGGCCTCGGCACCTCGCTGCAGGACCGCTATGGCGTAGCTTTTTCGTCGGCTGCGACGCCGCTCTGGTCGTCGCATCTGCTGGCCGCCGGGCCCGACAGCCCCGACGAGACGCTGTTGCGCCGCTGCCAGGCCGACTTTTGTCGCGCCGGCGCCGACGTGCTCGAGACGGCCACGTACCAGGTGTCGGCGGCGGGCCTGGCGCAGACCAAGACGGCCCGCCGACCGGGGGGGCTGGTCGCGACGGCGGACGTGCACGGCTTTCTGGAGCGGGCCGTCGTCGTGGCCGAGGGGGCCGTGGCTGACGGCCAGGGAGCCAATGGTGCCAATGGTGCCAATGGTGAAAACACGTCTGTCGCCTCCATCTCCCTCTCCCTCGGCCCCTACGGCGCCTGCATGGTCCCCAGCACCGAGTACTCGGGCGCCTACGACGAGCCCGGCCGCGGCGTCGCCGCCCTCTCTCGGTGGCACGCCGACCGCCTGCGCCTGTTTGACGCCGCCGTGCCCCGGCTCGCCGCCCGCGTCCGCTTCCTCGCCTACGAGACGGTCCCGCGGCTCGACGAGATTGTGGCCGTGCGCGCGCTGTACGCCTCCGCCACCGACCCAGACGCCGACCGCATCCCGTCCTCGCTGGCCGCCACGCCCTACTGGATCTCCTGCGTCTTTCCCGGCAGCGACGAGGAAAACGAAAAAAAAGGCGAAAACGCAAACGCACCGGCCGTCCTCCCCGACGGCACCCCCGTCCAGCAGGCTGTCGAGGCCATGCTGGGCGGCGGCTCAGCCAGCACCCCGCCGCCCTGGGGCATCGGCATCAACTGCACCAAGATTGGCCGCCTGCCGCGGCTGATTGACCAATACGAAACCGCCGTCGCCGCCCTCGTCCGCGACGGCCGTCTGGCCGAAACCGCCCGGCCCGCCCTCGTGCTCTACCCCGACGGCACCAATGGCGAGGTCTACAACACGACCACGCAGGCGTGGGAGATGCCCGCCGGCGCCACCGCACCCACCATGCCCTGGGAGGCGCAGCTGAGCCAGATCGTGCTGGCCGCCGCGGCCCGTGGGACGTGGCGCGAGATTCTGGTGGGCGGCTGCTGCAAGACGACTGACCGCGACATTAAGGCGCTCAAAGAGGCTCTGCAGGAGCGTCCATAATGGCAGACAGAAACTGCCGTCACATGGGTTCCAAGAATAAATGGCTCCACGGCCCGTCGGGTATAGAGTAGACCAAAGTTCGCAATGAACGTAGACTGCAATCGTCCGCGTGGTAGATGGCAGGATGCACATCTCTCAGACTAGCCGCTAACAAAAAAGTAGCAATGAACCAAAAAAAAAAATAATCCAATGATGAGAGTGGGACTTGAACCCACGCGGATTGCTCCATAGGAACCTTAATCCTACGCCATAACCAACTCGGCCATCTCACCTGTTCGTTGGAGTTTACTACTCGCGAAGCCAACAAATGGGCAGCCACGCAGGCGCGGCCGCGTTGTTGTCAAATCACCGTTGGGCATCGTGTGAACCCCATACGGAGTACCTATCACTGGTACTCCGTATTGTTCACGGCCCTGGCTGCTGCCAGTGGCCGTCCACGAACCGCCTGCAGCCCCTGAATTTGGTGGTGGCTGTGCTGTTTGACCCCGCGCAAGGCTGGGATAAACTGTTGCTCTTCCCCCTCTCAATTTCATCACATTGCGATTGTCTGCATCAGCCTAATCCCATTCTGTCGTCCACGAGTGCGTTCAATAGTCTTGGCAGCGTTGGGTCCCAGCATATTCCCCAGAGGACGTTGCACTGAAGTGGCTCCAACGGACACAGGCTCCCAGCCGCTTCCCGTTCTCCGTGATTACGTCGTACGCTCCATCATGCACACCCCTATGCCGCCCGCCGCTATTATGGCATCAGCAGCGGCGTCTGACTGAAAATCCAGTCCTACCTTGTGAGATTCATCCGTCCAAATATTGGGATGACGTGCTCTCTCTGGTGATTTTCAAACTCTCAACTTACAGACAAGGCGACCTCGTCGAGATGCATCCACAATTTCGCACGTGGAGAGTCCGTGGCATTTCGGCCGACTTGGATCGAGCCACTCTGACAAATGCCCTCCGGACACACGACTCCCTACAGTTTTCCCGGTCCAACGCGGACTCGATTCGCATTCTGGCAAGCCATCCGAACCTCCTGCAGGGCTTCCAGGACCTCCCGCAAGCTGCCCATATCCCTCCAGGCCTCCTGGAAACTCTCCATGTCCACCCGTACCTCCTCCGAGCCATCCACGACCACCCAGACCTGCTGCACATTCTCAAGACCCCCAGTAATCTCAAGACCCTCGCTGCCTATCCGTATCTCGTCGGAATTGTACAGAGCCATACCCGCTTTCTAGACATTCTCGAAAGCCCCCCGGACCTGAACATCTTTTGTGCCCGCCCAGATCTCCTGGAGTTTCTGAGAACCCACCAAGAGCTGCTACCCATTGTGAAAAGCTGCCCGGAGTTCCTTCCGACCCTTCAACACTTCCCGCATCTCGTCCCCGCCGCCTACGATATTGTCGCCAAGCCGAATGGACCCATCAGCAACGGCGCCGAGGTCTACACACTGGCCTCGGATCTTCGAGGCCGCAAAGTCGCCACTGTCCGATTCCGATGCATCCCAACCGAGCTTGCAACTCTCCGACGTGGCCGGAGATTCCATCTGGAGATGCCGTCTGCCGGCCCGCTTGCTGTCACGAAAATCCCCCTCGGCCCGGACGTCACCTTTGATGAGCAGTTTGACGGCGTGACCGTGCTGCACTCCCCCTCCGAGCCTGAGCACACCGTCGACCTCCTCGCCCTCTCCGGCCTGGGAAGCCATCCCTTTGGCTCCTTCACCGACAAGGATGACGGAAACATGTGGCTGTGCCGGACGATACGCCGAGACGTTCCCGGAGCGCGGGTGATGGTCTATGGATACGACACGACGCTGCAAAAGAACTCGAGCTTTGCCGGACTGCGCGATTTTGCAACCTCGCTCAGGCTCCAGATATTGGCTCTGCTGCAGGCCAATAATGGGAAGCCCCTCCTGCTCCTGGGCCACAGCCTTGGGGGCCTGTTGATCAAAGAAGCACTGATCCAGATGGCGCAGCCCGACGATCATCTGATTGACAGAATCGCCGGCGTCTTGTTTTTCGGTGTCCCCAACAACGGACTCAAGACGGAGTCCCTCGTCCCTATGGTCAAGGACCATCCGAACCGGCCCTTTCTTGACTCTTTGAATCCGAACTCGGACACGCTTGCCGTGCAGAGGCTGGAGTTTTCAAAGCTTCTGCAGCGTACAAATCTCAGAGTGTTCTGCTTCTATGAGACCAAAGAATCTCCCACTGCCGTAAAGGTACACGATCCGCAATCACAGTGCGCCACATCCTGCTAATCCAGAGACAGGACGTCATAACCGGAGCCTTTTCCATGACTGGCCCGAGAGTCTGTCTTGTCGACATACCCTCCGCCACCAACTGCCTGCCGCTAGGAAATGAACGTGACGCGTTTGCCATTGACCGCGCGCACTCGGATCTTGTCAAGTTTGCTCTTGAGGATTTCTACTGCGATGAAGTCATCCGGCACATGAAAGTAATGATCAAAAGCTGGTGTAAAGGCCCGGCTGCTACACGTATGCACAGTCTTGTGGCAGCTGAACCAAACGCGCCGGCCCCTCCGGCGCAGAGCAGACTTACGAGTAAGATGGTGCAGTTCTTCTCAGCTGCCAAGGACGGCCGATATTTGACCGTGTGTAGACTGCTTGACAGCGGCCTCGACATCGAGACGGCCGATGCGAATGGTCAGACGGCGTTGTCGTGGGCTGCCAGGGCCGGGCATGTGGACACGGTGGGCTTTCTGATCAGTCGGGATGCCGACATTGAAACGGTCGACCGGGACTGCCGGACGCCACTCTCCTGGGCCGCCGCGAGTGGGCATCTGGCGGCTGCACGCCTCTTGGTAAAACTAGGCGCCAATTACGAGACGGCAGACGCCTGGGGCATGAGGCCGCTATCGTGGGCAGCCAGGAACGCGCATTGCGAAATTGTTAAAGTCCTTCTCTTTGCGTGCGCCAACATCGAGGCGCTGGACAAAGACCGTCGGACGCCGCTGTCATGGGCTGCCGAGGGGGGGAACTTGGAGACTGTCAACCTTCTGCTCCACAAGAAAGCCAATATCGATGCAAAAGACGTCTGGAACCAGCCTCCGCTGACGTGGGCCGCCAAAATGGGAAATCAGGAGGTCGTGCGGAGTCTGGCCAGGAGAGAAGCAGACGCCAGCTCAAACGCCTTCGCGGCGAAGTGCAACGAGCGCCTAAAAAAGGAGCGCCTAAAAAGAGGTCTGGAACCTTTTTTTCGCGACGGGTCTGAAATATATAGTAAATGAAAGCCGGTTCTCGAGACAGGCTCGAGGATCTGGAGTCGAACGTTAATCTTAGCTGTTAGACCGTTGTTTTTTTTGGGTACAGCTACTGTCGTTTTCAAGATAACATTCATGTCCTGTTTGCCGAACCGGCGGTTAGCGAACCGGACCGGCGCCAGACATGAGTGCTCGTTGAACACCAGGTGCCCAAGACGTTGGCCCCGGCGGATGCGTTCTGGTCGTGCAGAGGTGTTGGAGAGCGGTACTGCAGAGCAGGCAGTGTCGCAGAGAGGTGTAAAGGCATTACATTCCAGGTGTAAAGGCTCAAAAGAAAGCCTCCGTCGATGCCTATGGCTTTGCGGAAACGGGGACCATGGCCATCGATCGTGGCTGCAAGAAAAAGTGTGCAGCTGCCCTATCTGGGACAGGATTAATATCTGTGGAGGTCGCGGCGAGAAGGTAATATAAATTTGGCTAGAAGACACTGAGATGTATGGTGGAAATGCATCGCAACGATCAACGTTGGTGCCCTGTGGTGCATGCTCTTTTTGAAACGGTATTGGCAATCTCGCCGAACTCGGCTTTCGACCATTTCTTGTCTGCATCTTCGATTTGCTCATGTATGTGGTACCAAGTGTTGACTGTGTCGTCGTCTTTGAGCTCCGGGCACGGCACGTAGACTTGTAGGCGTCTGCTGAAAAAAAGCGTTCAGGCAAAGATTCGCCAATGACGTTTTCGAACCCGTGTTGGCTCCAGTGATCTAGACGGACAATTTGGACAACTTGACAGGCTAGGGATCGCAAGATACACAGACGCATACCACACACGAATACTGCAAGGGTATTGACAATGTCTCAAATCTCCGAAAGCGAAGAAGAAACAGCAACGATCACAATCACGATCTCTCCATGCACGAAGAACCGAGGATGTAGAATCTAGAAGGGGAACTCCTTCGAAGGGGTAGGGCAGACGTCCTCTGACCTTGAAGGCTAGGGATCACGGCACACACACACATACAAGGTCTATCAGTCGACGACAAACGTCCGCAACGTTCAAGGAAATATCCCAAAGAAACTTCCTGGAGCGGTTGCCCCCTTCTTTCTTCCAGTGTGGCCTTTGCCTTCACTAACTCACCTCTTTTCCCCCTGCTGTTTGAATTGGGGGAAAGAGCACAAGATTTATTCAGCGCTTCTGTGGCTGAAAACCGTTGATCAACATGCTAAAAGGGAAAGCACGGAACGCTTATGACAGAAGAATGCGGCTCCAACTGTAGCAGACGAGAGTGTCCACACAAAGCACAAGAACAAAATAGCGCTGTTTTTTCAAAGGTTCAGTCATTTGTGCACCTGCCATGCCGGTGATATCGAGCTTTTTTCCTCTTTACAAGACACGGACCTGGCTGAAAACTCTCGCTGGTCTTTTCTCCTTGATGAACCCATGCGCCAGCCAATAGACTCGCTCACCCCGCTCCTTCGATACTACGTAAACAGCCACAGAGAAGGAAATTGAGGACGGGCCGGGCTGTGGGCGCCATGACGAAGAGAACCGGCGCAATTTCGCGTCACTTTTTGCAGATTATGAGGTGACCCGACAGGCTTAGTCAGCCGACTGTATCAACAATGGCTCCGATGTACAACAGGGCTGACGACTCGAATTCAACGACATCGACTGAGACGACTTGTTGGTTATATTCGTATATGTACAACGACTCTCGTTCTATGCAAATCTGTGCCTGCCTATGCCTCAGCCTCGGCCTCGGCGTCCGCGGGGCTCCGAGCCTGCACCACACAAGGTCAGCACACATCCTCTCCGAGCACGCAGAAGCACGAAGCAGACTTACCCTGACGGCGCCGGCACCGCCCAGCTCCTTGAGCAGGCCGTCCTCGTACTCGCGCGGGACGGCAACCTTGTCCGGGTACGTGAGCTTGACGGTGTAGCAGACGCTCAGAAAGACAGCGACAAAGGCGCCAAGCTGCACGAGACCCTTGCCCGGCGTCGTCCAGGTGTACTCAAAGGGCGAGAACATGCCGAGCTGGTCGTAGTCCTCGTGGACGGGCTCGCCGTAGTTGCGGCGCTCCTGCTTGTCCCACCAGTCGCCGTACGGGTCACGGAACTGCCGCTTGACGCGCGCGGGCTGCACGAAGCCGCCGTTCTGCGAGTGTCAGCCATCTGGCGGGCCCAGTGTCGTGCCTTCACTGCATCCTCGTCTCTTTTCCGCGCAGCTTACCATTTCCGGATCCTCGGCTTCCGTCAGGCTCGGCGGGTCCGGGAATTTTTCGTTGATGATCTCGGGGCCGCTGATCGAGCTCGGAATGTAGGTACGCTGCTGGACCGCGGGCGCGAGCAGGCGCGTGGCGGCAAGGGCGGTCCGGCGCAGCGGCGCCGCCCGGACGATTTGACGAGACAGCATCTGCGGGAGAGAAATTGAGGTCAGTGGTGTGGGCAGGCGACGGGCCACGGGCGGCGGTTGTGGAGAACAGCGTCGGACGGCGGAGTGCGTACGTTGAGAAACGCCACGGATCCGAATTGGGTTCGGTGGACGGTATCAATGGCAAAAAGGCCTGGTCGGTGATGCTTTTCTTTTGCTGGTCATCGGTTATTCCTTTGCAGCGTTTGGATGACCATCCGATGGTCCGTGCATAAAAATTGGTGCCTGAGGCATTGGTGCTGTGGTCATTCAGGCAGCTACGCAATTCATCCCTGGCGCCTAGCTAGAAGGGGGGGGGGGGGGGGGGGTTCTAGAAATTAAAAATTAAAAAATAACAATAGTAGTCAAAATCCACGTTTCGTGCATTTTTGGCGTTTTTAAACATTTTGCAGACCGACGACATTTTTCATCGAAAAATCAGCGCAGCGCCGCACCGCGAGGCGCCCCGATGCCCAGACTTTGACCCGAGAATCCCCAGACCAAGAGCTTTCGCCAGACCCTATTTTTGCTGTATCCGATGCGCATGTTGGCGAGATCGCGGTACCTCGTCCAACGCTCCATCCATCAAAACGATGCCGGAGACCGCGTCACCGGACCCAACGACGCCGCTCCCGCATCCGAATCCAGCCGACACCGAAACGGTGCGCGACAGCCCACACGATGGCACGGCCGCCGAGATGGCAGCAGGGCCGGAAGCGGCTGCCGCCTTTTTGAAGCCCTCGGAAAGGCCCAGCAGCTCGAAAACCAACGGTGATTTCGACACGCTTACCAACGGCCGTGTCCACACCCCGGAGACGAACGGCCACGGGCCAGCCGCCGATCACGAGACAGCCACGATGACCAACGGCACTACAGATGCTATAGACATTGCAGACACTCTGCACAATGATGAGCGGCCGGCCAAACGACGCCGCATGCGAGAGGCCACGCCGCCACCAAATACAGCCTCACCGGCGGGATCGCGCCGAACGAAGCCGATTTCGCCGCCGTGGAAGAAGGTGGTTGCGGACGGACCGTCGTCCTTCAGCGAGGGGGGCCGCCGCAAGTCGGGACGCATCAACGCGCTGCCGCCGGTGCAGCAGACGGGCGAGAAGCGCGTCACGAGGCGAGCTGTGCAGCCGAGTCCGGCGGCCGCAAACGGTCACGCGACCCGGCAGACGGGCACGGCGGCGGCAGCCAAGCAGACGACGCCGGCACGGCGAGGCTCGATGGCCGAGCCGCGTTCGACGTCATCGAGGCTGCGCCGGCGGTCCAACTCGCCAGCGGCTGCTGCGGCACCAGCAACACCGGCGACACGCTCGCAGCCGGCCCGCCACAACCTGCGACCACAACGAGAAACCGCATCGACGGCGCGTTCGCGGGCGGCGGCGGCAGCGGCGGCCCGACGAGCAGAAGCACCAACGCGCACGACGCCGCGAATCCGACTGCGAACGCGGACCCTCACGATCCCAATTGTCCACCCCGATCAGACCAAGATGCGGCCGAAGCTGGCGGGCAGTTTGGCGGAATACTTTGACAAGGCGGCCAACATTGCCGTGGAGGAGGGCGGCCTGTTTGCGTCCGAGGACGAGCCGCGGATGACGGACGAGATGGCGGCGCGCGAGGCGGCTCTGATCGAACGGATCGAGCGCGAGACAGAGGCGGGCGGGCTGCTGACGGAGCCGCTGTGCGTGGCGTTTGAGCCAGACGCTGCAGAGGAGCCGCCACGGCAGTGGGCGCACATGGACCACCTGGTCAAGGCGGCGCTTAACTTCCGCCGACTGATGAGCATGGAGCAGGCGCGACACCGGACGACAGCGAAGCGGCTGGCCGAGGCGTGCCGGGACGAGTGGATGCGGCGACAGCCAAAGTCGGCCGAGCAACTCGAGGCGGAGGCACGGGCGATGTGGGTGGGCCGGTACCGGCTGGTGATGCGGACGCTGATGGGCACATGGGACAATGTGCGGGCGGAGGTGAACCGGAAGCGGGTCGAGCAGTGGGAGGCGGAGGAGCAGAAGCGCGTCAAGGTGGCGCTGCAAGAGGCGGTGGCACTGTCGGAGCTGAAGCTGCAGGCACGACGCGTGCAGCAGGACTCGGAGGAAGAGGAGGAGGAGGAGGAGGAGGAAGAGGAGGAGGAGGAGATGGAGGGAGAAGAGGAGGAGGGCGACTCGCTGCTGTCGGGCCAAGACAGCTCCGGGTCGGACGGCAGCGACGAAGAGGACGAGAGCAACATGTCGTCGTCGGAGGACGAGGAAGACGACAAGGGCGAGAATGCAAGAACCAACGACGACGAAGGCCTCACGCAGGAGCAGCTGCGGCTCAAGTACTCGAACCTGCCGGTGTTGAAGCTGGAGGCTGCGGACTCGGAGGACGTGGCGGCGGGGGACGCGACGAGCGACGAGTCGGTGGACATGGACGACGATCTCGGATCGACAGACATGGACAGTTCGGATGTCGATGGCTCGGACGGCGACGACGAGACGTCGGATGGGGAGGGCGAGCAGACGAGCGGCCTGCTGGGGATGCTGTTTGGGAAGAGCGAGCTGAAGCAGCTGCAAACGGAAGAGGTGGTGGCCCAGGCAGAGGAGGAGAAGCCGGTGTGGGCCAGCGACGACACGGACATGGTGGACGTGGCGTTTGGCGAAGACAACGACGAGGTGTCCATGATTGAGCTGCCAGCCGAGGACCGGCCGGTGGCCAGCCCCGAGACGGACGCGGTGACGACGGCTGTCAGTCCAGAGCGGAGCCAGTCGCCGCGGACGTCGGACACGAAGCCGTCGGACGTGGAGACGGAGAAGGAGGTGGAGGAGGAGGTTGAGGATGTGGTCGTTCGGCGGTCACCATCACCGGCGACTCCGGCGACTCCGGCGACTCCGGCGACGGCGACGACGACGTCGGCGACACCCAAGACGGAGATCCCGTTCCTGCTGCGCGGCACGCTGCGCGAGTACCAGCACTACGGGCTGGACTGGCTGGCAGGACTGTACGCGAACAAGACAAACGGCATCCTGGCAGACGAGATGGGCCTGGGCAAGACGATTCAGACGATCGCGCTGCTGGCCCATCTGGCGTGCCACCACGAAGTGTGGGGGCCGCACTTGGTGATTGTGCCGACGAGCGTGATCCTCAACTGGGAGATGGAGTTCAAGAAGTGGTGCCCGGCCTTTAAGATCCTGACGTACTACGGCACGCAGGAGGAGCGGAAGCGCAAGCGGACGGGATGGACCAACGACGACATCTGGAACGTGTGCATCACGTCGTACCAGATTGTGGTGCAGGACCAGCAGGTGTTCAAGCGGCGACGGTGGCACTACATGATCCTGGACGAGGCGCACAACATCAAGAACTTCAAGTCCCAGCGGTGGCAGTCGCTGCTGGGGTTCAACACACAGGCGCGGCTGCTGCTGACGGGCACGCCGCTGCAGAACAACCTGACGGAGCTGTGGTCGCTGCTGTTCTTCTTGATGCCACCGGAGCGCGGCGAGGGCGGGTTTGCGGGGCTGCAGGAGTTCCACGACTGGTTCCACAAGCCGGAGTCGCAGATCCTGGAGCGCGGACGCGAGCAGATGGACGAGGAGGGCCGGGCGATCATTGCGAAGCTGCACCAGGTGCTGCGGCCGTACCTGCTGCGGCGGCTCAAGGCGGACGTGGAGAAGCAGATGCCGGCCAAGTACGAGCACGTGGAGCAGTGCCGGCTGTCGAAGCGGCAGCGCGAGCTCTACGACGGCTTCCTGGCGCGGAGCGACACGCGCGCGACGCTGGCCTCGGGCAACTACCTGTCGATCATCAACTGTCTGATGCAGCTGCGCAAGGTGTGCAACCACCCGGACCTGTTTGTGGACCGGCCGATCATGACGTCGTTCCGCATGGGGCAGTCGGTGCCGGCGGCGTACGAGGGGGGGGTGGTGCCGGCGGTGCGGCGCGTGGGCGGACGGCTGGAGCTGGGCGAGGGCGGCGGCGTGAATCTGCGGTTCCTCAACCTGGTGCCGGCGGCGGAGGAGGGCCAGACGGCGGCGGTGGCGGCACGGGCGGGTCAGCTGGCGACGAACCGGGTGCTGTCGGAGCTGCGGGAGGCGCAGCGGGCGCGGCTGGGGCCGGCGTATCCGGAGCTGGACGCGCGGACGGTGCAGTCGACGCTGGCCTTTGTGGAGGCGGCGGGTCGGTGGGGGCGGCTCGAGACGCTGCAGCACTGCGCCTACGTCAACGCGCTGCGACGCCAGCAGCGGCCGGTGTACGGACGGGGGCTGGTGGCGCTGCTGACGCTGGGCCTGGAGCGGCGGCCGTTCCGGGGCGGGTTCGGCGAGGAGCCGGCAGCGCTGCGCGGACTGGTGCAGCCGCTGAGCCGGCGGGCGGCGGGGCTGGAGATGACGCTGGTCAAGTTCGCGTGCGTGACGCCGGCGGTGGTGGCGCGCGACATGACGGCGGTGATGCTGGGCCGGGAGGCGGCGGCGGCCTTTGCGACGGAGGCGAGACGACGGGCGGCGCCGGTGCAGACGCTGCCGTTCATGGCGCCGCAGCCGCCGCGCGACCCGTGGCACGAGGCGCGGATGCGGCTGACGATCCAGTTTCCGGACCGGCGGCTGCTGCAGTTTGACTGCGGCAAGCTGCAGGCGCTCGACCGGCTGCTGCGACGGCTGCAGGCGGGCGGACACCGGGCGCTCATCTTTACGCAAATGACAAAGGTGCTGGACATTCTGGAGCAGTTCCTCAACATCCACGGCCACAAGTACCTGCGGCTGGACGGCGCGACCAAGATTGAGCAGCGGCAGGTGCTGACGGACCGGTTCAACCACGACGCGCGCATCCTCTGTTTCATCTTGTCGACGCGCTCGGGCGGCCTGGGCATCAACCTGACGGGCGCCGACACGGTCATCTTTTACGACCAGGACTGGAACCCGGCCATGGACAAGCAGTGCCAGGACCGCTGCCACCGCATCGGCCAGACGCGCGACGTGCACATTTACCGGCTCGTGAGCGAGCACACGATCGAGGCCAACATTCTGCGCAAGGCGTCGCAGAAGCAGATGCTGGACGACGTCGTCATCCAGGAGGGCGGCTTCACCACGGACTATTTCCAGAGCCGGCCGGCACCGCCGCCGTCGCCCTTGGCCGAAGACGGCGCCGACGTCGAGGGCGGCAACGCAGCCGCCAACGCGGCCATGGACCGGGTGCTGGGCGGCGTCGAGACGGCCGGCCAGCTCGCGGCCGGACGCGTGCTGGAACAGGCCGAGGACACCGAGGACGTGACGGCGGCGCGGCAGGCCGAGCGGGAGATTTTGCAGGACGACGCCGACTTTTCCGAAAAGGGGGGGGCCGCCGCGACAGCGACAGCGGCGACAGCGGCAACGGCAGGGACGGTGACGGCAGCCGGCACGACGACGACGACGGCGGCGGCGACACCGGCCGGCACAACCCCGGGCACCCCCACCGTGGCTGGTGCTCCTGTCGTGGCCGTCACGACGGTGCAAGACGGCAACGCGGCCGGCTTGCCGATGCACTCAATCGACGACTACATGCTCGGCTGGATGGCGACACAGCTGCACGGCACGGCACTGGACCTGCCGCGGGACCGCAAAAAGGGCAAGCGGAAAAAGGGCAAAGACACGCGCAAGCGGTGAGGAGAGCGGCCTCGATGTTGGAAACCAGGCGCCAGAAGCAGAGGACGGAAGAATGGCTGGGAGAGAGGGGCAGGGGAGGAGCATTTTGGCATAGAGCATTGGGTTTTGTGTTTTCGGCTGATTCGGGTTGCATACGGATTTTACAAGGATTGTTATCGTATCACGGGATTGACTCGGATTTGAATACGGGCCAGGGACGAGGGAATTAAGAAATCAGGGATCCGGGGGGTTGGGAAAGGCGTTTTGGAAGGATGAATAGGAAAAGCAAGTTTTTTGCCGTGTGTTTTTCCCTGACATTTTGGTATTCCCGCAAAAACAGCCGTGACGTCAAAGTGGTGAAAGCGCACATCCTCGTGTTTTTTTTTTTTTGGTACGAAGAGGTTGGCGTGTGGACGAGGATGAGTATTCGTGTATACGAGCTGCAGGGCGCGGCGAGCTGCATTAGTCATGGGCCGCTAAAAGCTATTTTTGGTCGGAATACGAACCTGGCCAGCTGGCACGGGTGGGCCGATGAGCTGAAGGAGCGGGCACATCTCGCCAGTGATCGGCCGCGGAAGCCAGCCATTTTTATTTTTATTTTTTATCCTGTCCTATTGTCCACCGAGAGAGGGGTAGTATGCGGAGCTAATGCGGCCGCGGTGAGGCGGCGGGCAAGATGCAGGTAGCAATACGAGGCACGTTGTACAAGATGGTGCGATGCCAAGGAGGGGGCAAAAAGGAAAAGAAAAGTGACAGATGGTGAAAGCGTGAAAGCGTGAAAGCGTGCATGCGTGCATGCGTGCATGAGCGTGAACACACAATTAGGCGAGGGGAGGCGGGAAGGCGAGCTGAGGGAAATGTGGTATTACGGAAGAGCTGAATGGGAAAAAGAAGCCGAGCGGAAAACAGGCAATGAAACGGACAATGAGAAAAAAAAAAAAGCACGCCGGTATCCGGGCGGAAAAATTCCCGTTGGCCGAGCGGCCGGGCCGTCGATCAGAACCTTTTTTTTTCAGTGTTTCAGGACAGCACTGAGGGGAGGGGGAGGGGTCCATCTCCCGCGTTGCCCTGGGGAGCAGCCACACAAAAGACACCAGCCACGCGTGGCTGGGGGGCCGTGAGCGGATTTTGCTTGTACGACGTGCTCCATACGAACCGAGACCAAGAATACGAGACCATGGTATCGTACGGACGAGGGGGTGGGAACAGACCCAGGCAACGCCCCACCCCCAGAATACGAGCTTTTTCTTTCCTTTTTTACCTTTTTTACCTTTTTTACCTTTTTTTTTTCTACCTTTGATTCTTCCGAGAGCCCCGCCCGAGCCTGCGCGATCGTCACACCTTGCGCTTCAAGTGTCTGCAAGTGTCTCCCAAGCGTCCACAAGTGTCTCCAAACCCACACATTCCAGCCACAAGGCTGTCGTCCGGTCGGCCCACACCAGCTCCACCAGGGCAACGTGGGGCCGTGCAGCCACGCACGTTGTGGCAGGCCCGTCCCCGCTTTATTTTCGGTGCTTCTCCTCCGGCCAATCAGACAGGCCCGGCATGATACGAATGTGGTTGGGGAAGGATGCAAAAGACGTACTCCGTAACTCGTACGTGGAGGACAGTGCAAGGGGGCCCTGGGGTCTGGCGACATCTCGACCGGGACACACGGTGGATGAGGGAATGGGTGGGGAGTCTTTTGTTTTTCCAGTGGGAAAAAAAAAGGCCCTCTATCGGTTTTCTCTTCTGGGAAGGTGCGGAGACCCAAGAGTGGTTTCTCGCTTGGGTCGTGCATCCTGATGATTCTCTGGTTGAACGAGGGGGGCGGGGGGTGAAGGAGGAGGGGGGGGTCGGGAGAGAAGCGAACCGACCCAATGCAGAGCTCGGGGTTCTTGGTATAAGAGACGATGAGTGTGCCTCCTTCTGTTGGGTCTCTGTACTCTGCATCCCCCTCTCGCTCTCGGTTCTTTGACAACTGGGATCCAGTCGTTTTTGACAAGTCTCTCTTGAGTCTCATTCACATTCGCTCTTGTCTTTCCTCCCCTCCCCCCTCGTCTCCCTCTCTCTCCACCATGCGTTTGTCCTCCTTCTTGGCCGTCGGGTCCGCCGCCGTGGCCGTCGCCAGCCCGGCCGTCCACCCCCGCTGGAGACATGTGACCAACACAACCAGCGTCGCCCCGACGACGACGACGCCGCCGCCCGTCGACCACGACGTGACCGTCACCACCACGCTGGAGGTCGAGACCACCATTAGCTGCTCGACCTACGTCTCCGAGGGCACCACCTTTACCGACACCTACACCACCACCCACACCGTGTCGTGCCACGAGTGCACCAAGAAGCACTCGACCACGACGCCGACGTGGCCGACGCCGACCACCACGTCGGTGCCCGCCACGTTTGTCTCGAGCAGCAGCAGCAGCCTGCCGCCGGCCAGCACGGTGACGACCACGTCGACCATTTCGTCGACGCCGCCGTCGTCGACGCCGTGGTTCTCGTCGTCGTCGTCGTCCTCGTCGTCGTCGTCCTCGTCGACACCACCATCGTCCTCTACAACGCCGTGCACCACCACGTCGGTGCCCCTGTCCACGGGTCCCGCCACGACGCCATCTTCGTCGTCGTCCTCCTCCTCCTCGTCGACGCCGCCGTCGTCCTCTACGACGCCGTGCACCACCACGTCGGTGCCTCTGTCTACCGGCCCGTCCTCGTCGTCGTCGACGCCGTGGTCGTCGCCGTCGGTCCCTCTGTCCACCGGCCCGTCCACGACGCCGTCCTCGTCCTCGACGCCGTGGTCTTCCCCCTCGGTGCCCCTGTCTACTGGCGTGTCGTCGTCGTCGACGCCCTGGTCGTCCCCGACTGTCCCGCTTTCCACTGGCGTGTCTTCTTCCTCGACTCCGTGGTCGTCTCCGTCCGTCCCTCTCTCCACGGGTGTGTCGTCGTCCTCGACGCCCTGGTCCTCGCCGTCGGTCCCGCTCTCCACTGGCCCGTCGTCGTCGTCTACGCCGTGGACGTTCCCGTCTGTGCCTCTGTCTACCGGCCCGTCGTCGTCCTCGACCCCGTGGTCCTCCCCGTCGGTGCCCCTGTCGACCGGACCCTCCTCGTCTCCGTCGGTCCCCCTGTCGACCGGACCCTCCTCGTCGCCGTCTGTGCCCCTGTCCACCGGTCCGTCGACCTGGTCGACCCCGTCGACTTCCGTTCCCCTCTCCACAGGCCCCTCTTCGTCGACGTCGGTCCCCCACACCACGGGCCCGTACACCAACTCTACTTGGACGCCGCCCTACACCACGCCTACGCCGACGGCTCCTTGCACCACCCTTACGTTTACGTCTAGCGGCAGCATCTACACGACTACGCTGACGACCACGGACACTACCACGGTCCCGTGCACCACGTCCACGGTCACGTCCAATGGCTCGACGTATGTGACGACCATTACGACTACCGACATTACCACCGTGCCTTGCACCACGTCCACGGTCACGTCTGGCAGCTCGACCTACGTGACGACCATTACGCCGTCGACGACGCCGACTCCGTCCACTACGCCGTCGGTCACGCCGTCGACCACGCCGACGCCGACGCCCTCTACGACGCCTTGCACCACGTCCACCATCACGTCCAACGGCTCCACCTTTGTGACGACCATTACGTCGACGGCGACGACTACTGCTCCTTGCACTACGTCGACGATCACGTCCAATGGCTCGACGTACGTGACCACCATCACCACGACTGACACTACCACGGTGCCTTGCATTACGTCCACGGTCACTTCGGGCAGCTCAACCTTTGTGACCACCATCACACCGTCGACTACCCCGTCGACCACCCCGTCGACTACCCCGTCGACCACGCCGGCTACCACCCCGTCGACTACCCCGTCGACCACGCCGGCTACCACCCCGTCGACTACCCCGTCGAC
>RQWE01000117.1:0-26965 GCA_004028395.1 Leptographium galeiforme
GGGGGGGAAGGGGAGGGGGGAGGGAGAGGGAAGGGGGGGCCTGCCATGCGCATCTGGCGAGGGTCAGCCGTCTGATGACGCATCTGACTCGTAAAGGATTTTTTTTTTTTTTTACAGATTTCAGACTTTCCAGTTGTTGCTCCATTTTTGCCGCGTCAGGCGCTGCTGGTGCGGCACGTCGAGCCGGCCAAAACCAAGAAACCCTTTCCAAAAAAGGCTCCCTTACTTCCTATCTCGCCATTCGGCCACTTGGAACCAGGAAGGAGTCCGTGGGCCATGCCGCACTAGGCAAACAGCTCACCACCAGCTCGCCATTTGTGCACACGCACCTACGCTGCGTTACTCATTTGTCGTATGCTGCCCACGCGGACCCCTTGTCGTGCGCAACCCCGTTCTGGATGGCCGTCCGGCTGCGTCCCCGGCAACCCGCATGGCCCTCCCTGGCCAGCGTTCCGTCCAACGGCGCGCCCCAACCCTTCTCGAAGCGATCCCATATATGCAGCAAGTCAGATACGAGTAAATGTACATATCTCTCTGTAGCTTCCCAGCAATCCCCTCCCCCCCCCCCTCCCAGACGGCCCCGGCGGCCCAGGCGGCCCACTCGAGTATTGCCTTGTGCGAGGCTCTATTGGTCTGGATCGGGGCCGCCCAGCCTATCAAGCCTGGCCGCAGACGCCGATATCCGTTTCGAGGTGGTGTCGAACGCGACATCCCAACAGGCCAGAACGTCCCATGCAGAACGGGGCCTAATACCACCACCTTGGCGCATTATCGCGTGTGCGGCCCCGTTCCCACCTGGCTGGTCCCCCCCCCCCCTTCTCGGGTCCCCCCATTTGCCTTCGATCCCATCCTATCGTTTCCCAGACCATTGATGCCATGATTGCCTCGTCTGTGTTCTTATACCTTGTCTGGGCCCCCGGTCCCCCCCCCGTCCGCTCGGACGTGCTTCTCGTACTCTCTACCGACGTCTCGCGTCTCTCGTCTCTCAACCCCATACTTCTTCACTCTTCCTCCCCTTCTCCCATCGCCCTTCTCTTCGTTCGCCCTACAGCGGCCCTAATGATTACCTCTACTTAATTTTTGCCCGTCTTCCGGATACCAGTTCCAAGATCCTTTCGGCCTCGTGCCCTGCACCCCGTTTCCTTCGCCCTAGCCCGAAACTCTCCTCAATGGCCTATTCGAGGTCCACGTCGTTGGTCTACAGCGGCTTCATAGGCCAGGCTCCGCCAATTACCCTCTTGTCGCTGCGGCCGCAAAACCCCGCTGTCCTGTCCGCCAATGAAACCGACGCATCGCACCACATGGCAGCTGTCATGGAGCTCGACTTGACAACCTGCCACCCAAACTCGCTGGTGGACAGACTCAACGCCATGCCAGCGCTCAAAACCAGTGCTGGTAAGAAATTACTTTTACCTAAGCGCGTCTTCGTTTTTTCCTTCTCTTCAACGTTCATGTCGCGTGGGCCTCAATCTGGCCACTTCTCTTTGTGCTCATTGTGCCTATTTAAGCCACTTTTGTCTCCCATTCACACAACCTGAATTTTTGGCTTCTTTTGCTTTCTCTCCCCTGTTTGCCTGTCCATCGGTCAACTAGGCATCCTACGAGGCCGCTGCCGTGCGCTCGCTTCTCTTCTGAGCCATTGCCTCGCCCTGCTTGATTTCTTTTCTCTCTGGGATTTGCCCTAACGCCCAGCCACAGCGTTTTTCACCTTTCTACGAGCAAACCTCGCTATCCCCCCTCCCGAGATGGCTTCCAACGTCAGCACGCCGGTCCTCGGACCGACTGTGCAAATCTCTCCTCAGGAAAAGCCTGCAAGGGGCAAGGGGGCCAACGCAAAGGCCGACAAGTCGTCTGTGGAGGCCGCCGCCGGTGATGCCACAGGCTTGGATGATATTCCCCCGCTCTCGCTCGGTGTCCTGTCCTCACGTACCGACAAGATCGACGCTCTCCAGCTTGTCGCCGACAGCGTCGCGCAGCAGCGCCAGACGGCCTCGCGCAGCCTCGTCTTCCACCCCCTCAATCTTGCCGGCCTCACCGTGGCCCTCGGCCTTGCCTATCAGCTCAACGACCGCCGTGACCTCGGCACTCTGATGACTGTCCTCTCCGGAATCACCATGACGTATCTTGTTGGCATCCGGTACTGGACTGCACAGCACATTCATCTGGCCGAGGCCATCAATTGGGACTGGCTCGGACAGGGCCCAGCCGAAGACACGGTGATCGGCGCCCGCTTCGGAAACACCATGATTGGATCCCTTGTCTTGCATATTGAACCGCCAGCAACATCTCCGAGCGCAGCGGCGACGATACCGTCGGAGCCGACGCCCTCGTCCCGCAAAAAAGGCAACAATCGCAGCAGCGATACCAGCAACACTTTACAGCTAAAAGGCGGCCACGGCGTCATTCGTGCCTGGACCACCAAGCTGCGCTACCGCCGCAGAGGCATCGGAGGTGATCTGCTCGCCGAGGCGGCGCGCCTCACAAGGGAGCGCTGCGGCAAAGATGCCACTCTGGTGTTTGCGCCAGATCATGCCAACAGCAAACTGGTGCTGCCCAACCTGTACAACGGCCCGTTCCGGGCCAACGAACGGCTAGCGACGCGCACCTTGCACAAAGTACTGGACGGTATCGACAACAACCGCAAGAGGTAGAGATATTTTCAAAGGCGGCACGAAGAAAACGAAAAAAAAAGTGAGAAACAAACAAAAAAAGGTGTTTTGGACATGCACTGCTGCGGCAGCGCAGGCGTTCCGAGTATTTTGGTGGGGGGCCCGTGGGCTTTTTCTATTTTCAGATACCCATACTGTTGTATACACACTCAACCTAGTTGTAGTTGTTTCTAATTGGCAGGCGTTCTTGTTTTCCCATCTTGGCTTCTCATTTGCATACGTGCAAAAGCAAAGTTTAAATCTCCATTGATGCTATATATCCTCCGTTCCTCCCAAGATTAGTATTATATGATGCTCGTCGTCTATCGCCTGCAGATACGTGTTCTGCCACAGGCAGCACTTTGCCCATGCAAATTGTAGTGCATATATATGTTGATGTGAGCGGGGGAGGGCAGAGAGGCGTGTTGAGAGATACGGTCGAAAACAGAGGGGATAACATAAAGCCATTAGCCGACGATGGATGCTCATGGACAAGACAAAAGAACGCCCCTAGGCAAAAATAGTAGAGTCAAAAATAAGAATAGACACGAAGAAGCACGATCTCCCAAGGGGTGGGGCAAAACGAGGGCGGTCCATAAGCAAGGGCTCGTCCACTAAGAGATGAACGTCGCCTCTGAAAACAGCAGGCCCGTCTCGCTCATCTCAGCGGCGTCGCCCAGCTTCAGCTTCAGCGTCGACGGGGCCTTGTGCGGGAAGTACTGCTCCAGGTCAGCTTGTGCCACTTGGGCGGGATAGGAGATTGCCGTACCTGGTAGATATATGGCCGCGTGCCGGCCACGCTGCCAGCAATCTTCTTGACAAACCCGGGCACCTCGGCCATGACGTCTATGCGGTCCAGCCGCTCCTCCAGCGGACCCTCCAGCACAGCCTCCACCTTGCTGCCGTCCTTTGCCTTGCCGGACCAGGTAAACCGGATCTGTGTCGGCTCCGGCCAGTCGTTCTCCGAGTCCTCCTTGACGGCCACATGCGTCGTCGTCTGGTCGGTTCCGGCGGTGACGATCTCGCCGTCGCGTGCAATGCCGCCGACGGTGATGACGGTGGAGCCGTACGACGGCGGGGTGGTGAACTCCATCAGCACGGCGGAGTAGTCCTTGCCCTGGAAGTTGCAAAAGTTCCAGCGGGCTGCCAGATGGTGCGGCTTCATGCCCTGCAGTGCGTGGATGAAAAGGGCGCGGTAGCCATCAAAGCTGATCGGCCCGTCCTCCTTGGTCGTGATGGTGCCAGACGCCACACAGCGCGGCCAGAAGACATGGCGCATAGAGCCCCAGGGCTCGTTGAGATCGGTGCCGAAGATGGAGCGGCCATCCTTGCCGGCCTGGAAGCCAGGCGCGGTGCGCTTGACCGTCAGGTTGACAATAGCACGGTCGTCGTTGAGCGACTTGATCGAGTAGGACTCGCCGTCCTCGGACAGCTCGATGGCGCAGTCGGTGGCGTAGAAGGAGGTCATGTCATCGCTGAACTCGTGGTTCTTGAGCGGGGTGGAGCTCCAGAGCGTCTCCCTATCGGGCTTGTCGACGTAAAAGATCTTGGTATTGATCTGGCACGTGGTGCGGATGCCCCTGGGCCCTGTTAGTCGCATTCTGGATCAGGCAGGGGTGGTCTAGAGTGGCAAGACTGGCAAGACTGGCAAGACTGGAAGTGGTGCTGGAAGCAAGGGGGAACATACGATATGTTGTTGTAAATAACCTGGACAAAGGCGACTGGTCCGGTCTCCGCGGTGATGTAGAAAACCTGGGTCTCAACGCACGTCGAGTCCATAGCCGTCCACTTTAGGTGGTCCCGGGTGATCTCCGTATACGGCGTCTCCTTGGTCTCCTCGGCCACGGATCTCACGGCCGAAGGGCCATAGACAGGCTCCTGGGTGCCGGCCACATGGGCAAGCCTGTATCACGTCTGTCAGAAAATCATATGAAGAAGAAATCCGCAGGGCGAGCAACCAGAGGGAGAACGAACGTTTGCTTGGCCCAGTTGAACATGGTGGGCGGCTTGAAGGCGGGGTGGTCACAGAAAAGGACGACAGGTCGAGCGACGAGATGTCAGCCGGCGGGGTATAGCTGTTGAGAGAGGATGGGCGCAGAGAGCTATCGGCTCGGAGAGTCCGGGATGGGGATCGGGATGGAGATAAAGAAGAAAACAGAGGCAGTCTGAGCCAGAAGAGGAGCGCGGAAGAGTAGGGAGAGTGAGAGGGAGTCGAAGAGCAGAAAGTAGTTTGCGTTGGAGGAGATACAGGGCTGAAATCCGTTCACCGCCCAAATTACCAGGCGTTGGGATGCTCGTGTGCTGTAAAAACTTGTATGCAGTATTAGCGTTGCGCCCATAAAAGTGCTTTTACTCAGCGGGGTTCATCATCGACCCATTTTTATGACAGAATGCCAGTGAGGTTTTACTGCGCTGCAGGCCACTTTAAACCCCTCGACGGTAAAACTGACTACGAGTAAGAAGGTGGAACAACGGCCCGGTATACACGTGACGATAGTGAAATTCGTGGTTGTGGCGCCAATCGTGGCGGTGGTGGCTGAAGCTTGGTGGGATTTTTTGGCTTTTCACGAAACAACATCGTGAGCGTCGGCCACGAAATCCTGCCGCAGCTCGCCCACCACACAGAAGTCCGGCACCGCCTGCTCATCCGCCATGTCAAAGCGCACCCCTGCCGGTGGCCTCGACCAGATGGTCAAGCTCATCGTGGGCGCGGGCCAGGCCAGCCCCAGCCCGCCGGTCGGTCCGGCTCTGGGTAGCAAGGGTATCAAGTCCATGGACTTTTGCAAGGTAATTCTATAGTTGCGCTCTTCAGGCCGAGGCCGTCCCCGCTCGTACTCCTGTCGCTGACCAAAGTCGTAGGAATTCAACGCCACCACCGCTCATATTACCCCCGGCACGCCGCTTCCCGTCCGCGTCATTGTTCGGCCCGACCGCTCGTTCTACTTTGACGTGCGCACGCCGCACACGTCTTGGCTGCTGCTCAACACTTCCGGGGCACCGGACGGAAAGGCGGGCAAGCGCCGGGGGGCACACCTTCCAGGCAAGGAGACCGTGGGCACCGTCAGCCTGAAGCACGTGTACGAGATTGCCAAGATCAAGCAGAGCGAACCGCGGTTATCAGGCACCTCGCTCGAGAGCCTCTGCCGGTCCATCATCTTCCAGGCCAAGTCGATGGGCGTTGCGGTGGTTGCATGAGTTGGATAGGGACAGCTTGTCTCCCTGTCTCTGACTTGTGACATGTCCCGTTGGGGCGGAGCAACGTGTACGATATCTTTACCCTCTAGGAGGCACGTGTTACGTGAAGAATCTCTTGATAGATTATGTCCTCAAAGGCAGGATACCAACCAAAGCTCCTCGATTCGCGGCATGATTGCTGCAGTGAAACTCAATTGCGGTCGGGGAAGCCCCGCGCAATGCAGTGGCGATGGGGCGTGGTGTCTTGCTTTTGTCCACCCCTTGCCTTATTTGTGCGATCGACTAGGGAAAGAGCAATCTGTCATGGACTGCAGCTGTCCATCTGGAGCCGGGAGAAAACGTCTCGCTTGGGTGAATTGCCTCGTTTTCCCCTCCAACCTCTTGCACCCCTTCCTCGGCCGCTGTATCTTTTTCTCTTAGTACTTTCGTCTTGCACGGTTCTTAAGTATTCAGTTATATGACAGAAACTATCTGCCCCAACACACACTAGCCCCAACTCTTTTCCTACCAGCATGGCACCAAGGGAGTCCAAATCGTTGCGATGTCCACTGGATTTCTGGGCGGATGAGGCATATCGTCGAGATCTGGCTCGGCTCTATTCCCCCACGCGCAGACAGGGGGATGCCAACGCACCAACAGCGGCTGACGAATCCCAAGACCTAACCTACGACGAGCGGCTGGAAATGCTGCCCATGCTGGTCAATCCCCGGCACTCTGGTCTTGGCTCTCTCTTGTACCCAACGCCCTCGTCCAGTCGATCGCCTTCTGCTTAGTCGACAGAGGCTCACCCTGGAAGTGACGGTGACGGGCACGACGTCGGCAGACGCTGCAGCCATGGCTCGATCCGCTCCAGAAGTGGTGTGACGCGCCTGTTCGAGCCCGGCAGTTCGGCGGTGGGCGCCGATCCTACATTAACCGGCAATAATAATTCCAACCAGCCTCGCCGCGTCCACCAGCGCGACGAAAGTACGGCGTCCTCAACATACTCCTCCGAAGATATGCGGTTTTTCGTCTTGCCGACGGCGCCTCCGGCGTTGCCCAGTCCGGCTGCTCTATTCAAGCTGCGCTTTACACTGAAGATCAGGTCCCGACTGTCCTGTATGACTGGGGATGCCTACTCCGAGCGCCACATACAGGCGCCAGCAAAAGAGGTAGCCAAAGTGCAGGCGGCCGAACCGGCCTCGGAGTTGGAGCCTCCCCCTGTGCCCCGTGCCGTCAAGGAGACAAGTCTCGGCACATCTGTCATGACGGGGCGGAGCAACGCGGCAACGACGAGCGGAATGGGAGACTTTGTTGCCAGCTCAAACGAATCTTTCTGCCCTGGTCTCCCCGAGAAGCAAGACGGGACTGTCCATCCGACACAACTCGGTATCGCGGAAGGCCCTGGATCCACCTCTTCAGCGTCGGACTGGCACTATCGATCTTATAGCCCGGCCCTTGGGGGGATTCTCGAGGAGCTAGATTCATATGCGGTCTCGGCTACGCTCGCGCCTCTACGACGACTCAGTTCTTCGGCAGTCGCCTATTCCTCCAGACATCTCTACAAGAGGAGGAAGGCCAGCTTCCGCGGCGGTGCCAATCGTCTCGGCGAGAGCTGGAAGGACCAGAGGCTTGGAGGCCAGTGTGCCAGAAGAATCAGGACACAACGTGGCCAGATCTGGCAGAGCGAACAGAGACTAATAGAGCTGTAGGACAAGGGAATTTCACGACACCAAAAAGACAGAATGTTTGACCGCTGTGCGGAATATGCGGTGTGGATGATTAGGCCGGACAGTAGGGGGCCGGTAGCCCACAAGGGCCATTCAGTGGTGCCAACGAGGTGGTGCTCGCGTATACCCGAGCCTGCCCTATATTAGCTCTGTCCACACCGCCATTCTCGGGACAGAGCTTTGCTGTCGTTTCCGTCCTAGGCGGCCCCCCACGCCCAAACCAACGCCCACCACTATTACTTTGGCGTGTAATTGGAATTGCCGCAGAAGAATGCACATAATATGTCGGGTGCTCTGATGAATGCCAGGTCAACTCGTGAACTCTGCAGCAGTGTGATGCAGCAGAGCAATAAAAGCGGGCTCGTCACAACCGATAAAATAACAAGGAGAAATCATAGAAGTGATAGAAATAAAATAAAATAAAACCTGTGGAGGTGGAGCGTACTCGTAGTCCGTTGTAGAGAATGCTGGAATTGTCGTTACTGTTGTTAGTCCCACCCGGCCTGGTCACATTCAATGCCGAAGAGGCCAAGGAAACTGTTCCGGTAGCTCTACGAGAAAGCTAAAGATACAAAATGCAGTAGGAAAAGACCGCCAGTGTCAACTGTTGCCTCGCATGTAGTCAGCTCCTTCCCGTCCCGTTGTGCAGCATTCCCCCTCCTCTCCCTTGCTCCAAGACGGGCGGCCTGTCTGCCTCTTCTCAAGTCGAAAAAAAAGAAAACTATTATAGCTCAGTTGAGAGAATAAAAAGACGCCTCTTCCCTCCCTCCCGAGCTTGGAAACAATCACTGAGGCCCCAAAAAATGTTGTCCAAGTACAATACGGCCAAACATGAGCCAAACCGCATTCATACTGTTGTCCAGGAGAAAGTTCCAATAGTCTATGTAACAAAAAAAAACGAAAAAAAGGCCAGCTATGGCTTGCGCCAGGGCAGCTTTGTCAAGAATGGTAGATGGCATCAACAAAGGAAATGGTCAGCTGGGCACCTGCTATGTGTTGCAGGATGGCCCGCGTGCGTCGTGGAAAGCCATCTTCCACTGGCCATAGGGCCGAGAGAAAAGATGAAAAATGAAAAGTACAGACGGTCAATCGTAGACCTCCCGAAGGGTATCGAAGCATATATAAGAAAAACACTGGAGTGCGTGGATTTTTTTTGGCGGTTCAGAGGGCTGGCTACACCAGCTTGCGCCGGGCAGTAGAGTTTCCCCCCCCAGACCGCAGCAGGAAGGACATGGCAGCAGAGGCAAGGAGACGAGAAAGCGAGGCCCAGTCAAGTGACGGGAAAGGAACAAGACATAACGCGGCTCTAGTTCCAGCCGAGCGAGTTCTCTGCTGCGACTGGTGCGGAAATAAAGGCGGTGCGTGCCGAGTTGTTCATGTTGCTCCGCCCACTGCCGTGGCTGTCACGGCCTCCTGCCGCACCGCCAGCCGCCGCCGCGCCCGCCGCTGCGCCCGCCGCCCCACCAGCCACTCCGCCATATGACGTGAAGTCGCGGCTCAGGAGAGCGCCACCCATAAGAGCCGGGCTGGCGGCCGCCTGCCGCATCTCCGACGGGCTCCCAACAGAGCTGCTCCGGCGGTGCAGAGACTCCTGCTTCCGCTTCTTGTAGCGCCGAGCCAGCAGGAACATGGCCGTGCCGTAGGCCGCCGAGGCCACCACGGCTCCGACAGCAATGCCGGCCGTGGTGCCGCGCTCCGAGGCTGTCTGGTTGCCGCTGTCCGAGTTGCCAAATGCGTCGCTCGAGCCGGCCGTCGACGTGGCCGATGCGCTGCTCGTGCTGTCGCCCGAGCTAGAGCCCAGCGTCGAGCCCAGAAGGATGTCGATGCCCGTGTTGATCTCCAGCGACATGTTGTACGCAAGCGAATCAGGGTTCTGCCAGATCGATGCCGTGGGGATGTGCATGTCCAGGCGGAGCTGGTCAACCTCATCAGTCGGGTACGTGCAGATAGCAAGCATCGTTATGTAGCCAAGCTGCGCGGTGGTGTCGTACGGGACAAGGCGCTCCACGACGACATCGGCCGCATTGAAGCTGGTATCGTAAGTCAGGATTTGCGGCAGAACCGAAAGCACTTGAGCTGCCGCCTTCGGTGTCGTCGCCACGAAAGCGTAGTTCAGCCCGTACAAGAATGCGATCTGGATTTCGGTCGTGTTGGCAGGAGTCGTCGTGTTCTCGTTGTCCGGGGTGATAGCCTTGGGCAGACCAGTCGGGAGACCTGTGCTGGTGCTGGTCGGCGTCGTGCTCTGCGTCGTCGCCGGCTGCACAATGATGGTCGTCGGCAGCCAGGTCTCAACTACTGGCACAGTGGTCGAGGTGGGCGGGATGGGTTGCGCGGGGGTGGGCGTGACACTGGCATAGACTGTCGTAGATCCAATAGTAGGAACCACGATTGGCACAGTGCTGTTTGTTGTTGTGCTCGCTGTCGTGCTAGCCGCAGTGCTGACCGTCGTGCTCAGGTCCGCAGAAGAGACAGCCGTGGCGCTTCCCGAAGAGGCGGTTGACGCTGCCGAAGCTGAGTCAGAGCTGATCGCAGTCTCGGAAGTGGCCGTCGAAGACGACACCGGGGCGGACGTCGTTGAGGCTGCGGTCGAGTCTGTGGTCGAGCCAGAGGCCGAGGCCGAGGCCGAGACCGAGACCGAGACCGGGACCGTAGTTGAGGGGACTGCGCTCGCCGTGCCGTTTGTGGTCGAGCCGACTGCAGATTCCGAAGCGGTCGCGGATTCGGTGGCAGACGGCGACACAGATGCCGACTCGGTCGTGGACGCGTAGGTCGACGCAGGCAGAGAAGAAACAGCAGTCCCGGTGCCAGAGTAGACCGAAGTGGGGACGCTGCTGGCCACGTCGGTGCTGTTGACCGAGTCGGTTGCCGTGGGCGTGGGGACCGCCGACGTAACCGGCAGGGTCGACGAGACCGCGGTCTCCTGGCTGCTAGCCACAGACACCCAGACCGCAGTTCCCTGGCTGCTGCCCACAAACGACGAGACCGCAGTTCCGCTGCTGCCCACAAACGACGAAACCGCAGTTCCGCTGCTAGCCACAGACGCCGTGATCGCGGTACCTTGGCTGCTAGCCACAGACGCCGAGACGGCGGTTCCCTGGCTGCTGGCCACGGATGTCGCGCCCGCGGTTCCCTGGCTGCTGACCACGGACGTCGCGCCCGCAGTTCCCTGGCTGCTGACCACAGATGTCGCGCCCGCGGTTCCCTGGCTGCTAGCCGCACCGGACGTGCCTGTCGCAGTCGTGCCGTCCGCGACAGAAACCGCCGAGGAAGCGACATCGGTCGTGGAGGAGTAGGCCGCAGAAGCTGTCGAAGAGCCGGCGCCGGGGTAGACGACAATGCCCGAGGAACTGGCCGCGCTGCTGGAGACGGCAACTGCTGTCGAATCCGACACACCCGTTCCGGCGGCGCTGGACGCTGCGCCCGATACACCTGTTCCGGCGGCGCTGGATGCTGCGCCCGATACACCTGTTCCGACGGAGCCCGAAGGCGACGCCGACACACCAGTTCCAACGACGCTCGACGCAGCAGCAGTCGTCGTTGCCGACCCAGTCCCTACTGAAGCAGTAGCCGGAGTCGACGCTGCCGGGGTCGAAGAAGCGACCGAGGCCGCGTCGTCACTCGACTCCGTCGTTGTCGACGAACCGTCTGCCGATGCATCTGAGGTTGTGGTCCGTGCCGTGGTTTTTGAAGTCGTTGCCGCTGCATCCGACGATGCAGAGTCCTGAGAGGCCGCCGAGCTCTCAGTTGTCGATGCCGCAGTAGTCTTCTCCGTCGTCGCAGCAGCAGAAGACGCAGAGTCGGCCGTCGAGGTGTCTGACGACGCCGCCGATGCCGAACCGCTGTCACCGGAAGTTGTGCCGGTGGTGGACGTGGTCGTAGCTGCCGCGGTCGTCGCAGAGGACGAGTCGGGAGATGGCGTAGACGTGCTCGGTGAAACTACAATGGTGCTAGTTTCCACCACTACCGTGACGCCGTCAGTGGTGCTGGCTGACTGCGTGCTGTCGTGAGTCGACCGGGTGCCGTCGGTGGACGAGCCCGGGTTGGTAGACTCCGAGAACGAGCTCCGACTAGTACGACCAGTCGATGAACTCGACGAACCCGGGTTCCGGCTGGACGTGAAGTCTCTGGCGGTTGACCCGGTGGAAGAAAATATATCTGACGCGGTCTGTCTCTTGGTGGTGCTCGACGAGCTGTCTGGGCTGTCTGAGCTGACTGCGCTGACAGAGCTATCGGAAGGGCTGCTCGCGCTGGCCACGTCGGAAGACGTGATAACGATGTCAGAAGTCGTCGACGACAGCGAAGCGGAGGTCGTGCTCTCTGGAGCAAGGGTCAGTGGCGGAGCAGGGTGCGGGCTGTGTTGCGTGCTCGTCGCGTTGACGTAGGATCGCCGGATGTGTCGTGGGAAATAGATCCGTGGCCGGTCGTTCTCCTGGGCAGCACCGACGGCCGCGGAGGCCGCCGTCAAGACGGCGACCAAGAACGGGGTGGTGCGCATGTTTCGTGGTTTCGTGGAGCCAAGAGAAAACGTTCAGAACAGGGTCATGCGAAGCAAAGCGACTGGATGCTTGAGATGTTCAAGCTAGGTTGGATAAACGAGCGAGGGTCGCGTCTCTGCATTCACAGCATGTCAGTCCGTGACGTGTGGGAAAGAGGCGAGATTGTCGTTCAAGAGACTCACGAGGACCAGACGTGTAAAAGAGTGTGTTTGGACAGAGTAGGTTTCTGTCAACGAGTGTGGTCTGGTCATGGGAGAGTTAGTGTCTCGTTGGAACCAACAGCAGTCGGGTGCATCCCCTATTCCCATCGACGGGACGGAAAGACGGCCAGCCAATGGGTGAGGAAAACGCCAACGGGCATCCGGATTTGGTGCGCAGAAATTGTATGGACGATAATATTGCACCGCTCTCAGCCGCTCTCGGGCCCGTGGCCTTGTTCCTCTTCCCGTGTTTCTTTGACGCCGTGACAGGGATCCCGGTTCATGTGCACGCAAACAGGCCAGAATCGTCGGAAGACAGCGAAACGCCGAGTCTGTACTTACATTCTAAGGGTGTTTGATAGAGGCGCATTCACAAAATTCTCGTCGGATCGGGTGTATTCCAAAAAGGCAAAGGAGTGACGTGCCGAAAGAATGTCGCGATACCAAAATGCAAAACAGAGCAATCGAAATCCAAGAAAGGCGGGCGGTTGGCAGAGGGCGCTGCGACCAACGGTTGGGCTTTCACGGCCGATGGGACGACGGTTGGTATCGCGTCTGTGACGGAGTGGATTTTCTTTTGTTTTTAAAGAGAGACGGGGAATCAAAACGGCAGCAGACCTCCCGAGGTCATGTCCCAAAGACGAGAAAGAGTGTGAGGCGCGAAAAATACGGCAAGAAGGCGAAAGACACTATTGGCTCCGAGTCGGTCGTAACGGTCGTTGACAAAGGACGACGTCGTCGAAGAGGGAAGATTGTCGAGGTCGAGGTGGACGGCGAAGCAAAGGCAAAGGGAAAGGAAGAGAAAGGGGAAGGACAAGAGAAGGACGGCAGCACGGCCAGGAGGGTCCAGGTCGGACTGGCTGGCTGAGGAAGGGAAGAACACACACACCAAGCAGGGATGAAAAGAGCAGGGGTCGAATGGCGCAGAGAAACACAAGAGGCCCAGCGGGAAAATAGGCTAGCAAGACCCATGCGTGACAGCCGGCGTCCCTTATTTTCTTCGCGGCAGGGGAAAAACGCGCACGAATAGGGAATAGCACCATAAACGGAAGGAAGGGGCTAAGGCGCAAACGTGGCAGCGAGAGCGGGCTGAGAGCAAAAGAGAAGAATGCGCCGAGGGGGGGAAGGCATTGAGGGGGGCCTGCTCGCTGCAAACTGCAGGGCCTTGTGCGATCCCAGGTTATCTTACGAAGGAGGACATCGCCCACATCCCGCAAGACGCAATCCGAACAGGAGAAGAGACATGTGCGCGCGCACAGAGGGCAGCCATGCGTCTCCTGCTGGTGGCAGGACGCGCAGCTGGAAGGGACGTGTTCGATGACGAATACACGCGTCAAAAGGGGTGTCAGAATACCCCTTCATTCCTCGCCTTTGTTCGTGTCCTGATTGCCAGCCGTTGCAATTAGTGTCTGTTAAGGCGGCGGGAGACGCCTGTGCCGGCACAGTTAGCGCGTTTTGCGCGCCCAGCTCACTAAAAGACAACATATTCAGGGCAAGACACGCGGTCGAGCCCCCCGCAAAGATTCATCCATGCACTATTTACTCTATTGCACGGAACACGTCCCCTTTTCCACTGGAATAAAGTGCAAATGAGATGCTACTCGTAGGCCCAAGCCACCATCCGAGGGTGATGCAAATGGCACATGAAATACGAGTACTTGGGTCATACCAAACACAAAGAGAGAGCAGAAAGACCGGATTTAGGGAGAGACTTCGGCGTGCCGGTGAGGTACTGAGCTTTGTGTGTGTACTTGCACAGAAAAGATGTCACTTATGGCTGAGGTGAGGTAGCGTACTTATGTGGGGATCGAAACATTACAGGGGTAGGGCCCAATAGTTGGCCACTCACAATAAGACGAGCGGGGCTCAACTCAGGCACATCTCCAAAATGGAGGCTGTGGTTGGCTGAACACGCATGTCACCTGCTCAATTTATCTCGTAAATGCACAAATCTACTGCCCATAGGTACAAGTATGGTACCTATGGACGCTATCGGACAGTCCCCATCGGCAGAGGCGGGACTGACTGTTGTACTCGTACAAGTACCCGCAGAGTGCCCAAAGGGGAGAAAGGCGTGTTTCATGATATGGCGAAAGTACGGCTACAAGTATTGCTGAACATACCCGCCCATGGAGTGTGGTAAGCACTTTGTGCCGAGAGCATGGTGCTCACATGTATCGTTGGGGTGTGAAATGTCGCGTTTGCATTGTGATATTGACAGAAAAATCGCGTATTTTACGAGTATTCGTACTCCGTAAGATACTCGCACTCCGCGTTCTGTACGAATAGCCCCAGGACTTCCTACGTCGTAGGAGCACGTTATTGTAAATAACTCTGTAGGCTTAATCTAGAATCTTTAAAAAGAAGTCGAGATTCAATAGGTTAGCCCGGGGGCTGAGTGCATCGGCAATACAATACGATACGAGCAAGTTGGGCTGGCACGGCGTGAGAATGGCTCGTATTCATACTGTGCAGCTCGTAATTTGCGAGGTCGCAGTTTGCAACACCGGCGGAGTACGGGTATTGAGTACGAGTATGAGGCGCCGGCCCTTTTTCTGCAGTGCCCCTGACTAGGCATGCAGCCTGCTGCTTGGCACCATAATCTCCTCCGTCAATGGTGTATGCCCACTCTCGCCAAATAACCCACCCTGAACAGAAATACCACGCGGCGTGTCTGCATATGAGGGCGTGGTATGAAGATCCTTCATTGTGGCGCAAAACAGTGTGCGAGGCACGGTCTATCTTCCGGCCTGTGCCCGCTGCAGAAGGAATGGGAAAAAAAGGGAGGGCGGGCTATGAAACACCGGCGGACCAGAAACCAAAACCTGGGCGCTGTACTCGTAGACTGGCAAAGTCAGTACGGAGTACGTCGTCAGGTAAATCGACTCATCAGACACGTGGATTTGAATCCGTACGAGTACGTCGTGAACGGATAGACGAGCCCAAAAGGTCCATGAGAACCAACAGACTAGCCCCCAATATCGGTTTTGTCGTATACGAGATGCACTGGTAGACCCGATGATACCCTTGCGCCAGACAGTCGGTTGCATACTACAAGTAGGCAGCTGAACGACGGACTTGAGTTTGTCCCAACATCCCCCCGCTCGCACTGCCCTGTAGTCGGATACTCGTGCATACAATACTCGTAGCTGCGGTGGAAAAAATACCGGAAGAAAATACTCGCGCAGCGGCGTTCGGAACGCGGAAAGCTGTTGTGCCGTCCGCCGACGGGCCCGTCGGCTACCGCTCACATTCCTGGACGAGACAAGCCACAATAGCGCCTTTGCTGTTGACGGCTGTGCCGTGACCGTTTGGTTTTTTCAAGTGACTGCATTTCTTGCGACTGGCTTTGCTCCCCACTCTGCCGGCTTAGCCGCGTGTCAGGTAGAGACAGTTACATGCCGGCGGGTGGTCTCCGGCCACGGGCTGTCATGTCTCTGCTGTTACTCCGTAGTCATTTATCGAGACCGGAGTGGCTGACCATTTGCGCGATATTCACAGATGATGTTTCAACACTACAGACAGAGCTACGTAGCTACACTCGGTCGATACTCGTGCCTGTGAGTACTCCGTAAGTGTATTCAATAGCATTTTCAGTGTCGTAAAATCCGCGCGCACATCTTGTAGATGCCAAAGTGTTGCCTGCGAAGCCGGCCAATTCTCGCTCTGGAGTTCGAGAGATAGCCCAACGATCTGTGTTTCTCTGGAATGCTTTCCATACATCAATCACACATCTGACGGGCGATGCGTCTGTCTTTCACGTTTAGTTTGCCGTTCCTCTTCAGCGTGGTTCGATGTGTATGCGAGGTTGGGGGAGAGGTGACCCAGATTTCTTAACTGTGCAGTGGCCCTTGATTATCAAAATCGTTCTGTATCTTACCTCTCACGTATATAAAATGCTCGGTAATTCTTTCGCGCGTTCTGTAACTACTTGTAAAACTGGTCGATCTGGAGTTTGCATACTGTACCAGAGAGGGAGGCAAAGGAGCTAACCACAGGAAATGATATATCTCATGCGTCCCCTTGTCCACTACCGGACCATCGACTACTCGTATGATTGAAATCGTCTAGTTTCGTGTTCTTTGTGGGTGCATCTTGTTTTGATCAAGATCATCCCCGTAAATGCATTCAGCTGATGAAGACCTGCACAATCAATATGCTAGCTTTCAAACATACTTTCACTGACGTTGTGATCAAACTTTTTCCCATTGGGGATCGACCTCTATCGAGCAGCAGACAATTTCATTTTTGTTAAACAAACCACAAATATATTGGCTCTGGTTGCACCCGTCGAGACGAGATGAAATGAGGATTTGGGTGGACGCCGACGGACCTGGCCTGCTATTACCCACGAGCCGCTGCAGAGTTGCTCTCACTGGAACAACACACGGACAATCTGCCAAGTCTCGGAACCGCTGTGTTTGATTTGTTTACTTTTGGTGTCATAGACGGTTGCGCTATTTCAACGGCTGCCAGGCCTTATCCAGGCTCACGATGGGAGGGAAGGAGCCGATGCCAGTGACGGTACGATCGTACCAACCCTGGGGCCTAATATGGCCTCCTATCGGTACCAAATAGAGCTTTATTAAATGCGCGGCCGCGCTGCGAACGGTCTCTACTCAAAGGGTGCCAGCCTGTTTGCCACTCTAATATAGAGACCACATCAGGCCCGGACGACCAGAACTTCCAAGCCCAACCGTCAGAAACATGGCTTGGGAAGGTGTATCACCAAAACAAGTCTCCTCGACCCAACAGGCGCTCGACGGGCTAAACGGGCCGTTGCAAACGGCGACAAGGGTGACAATGAATGAAATGAATCGGATGTCAGGTCAGCGACCCTTTTATTGTCGATCAGATGTAGACCAGAATGTTCGCTTCTACCCAAACGGAATATACGTGGGCATGAGAGTTAGCCTCTTTACCCCCAAGCCAACATGGACTCGGGACGGGCTCGCAGATGAGGTTTACACAACCAGATCCGCTGTTTCGCGGATAGCTCGCCTATCCGCCCGACTCTCCCGATACCTGTTTTCGGCCCTTTACAGATCTCGTACGCGATATTCTACATGGTCTCATCGTGGTCCCCTCCCAGGCCCGAGACGCACATGTCTGTGAATCCGCGACCCCTCGACGCCGGTCGGTACAGACACCCAGCCACAGAATGCAGAACAGTGGTCTTTTTCCGCTCGCGGCGTTTGCAGCCGGTGCGACCACACATCGTTCTCGTACTCCGCGATCTCAGTCTCGGGCAAGCAGGCAAAGGATAGCCGAGCCTACCCATCCTGCGGCCGGACCACCATCAGAGTATGGCATATTGTGAATCACACTCCTAGTCGGCCGAGAGGGGGGAAAAGGCAGCAGGTGCCTCCTGCATGCGGCCCACGACCAGACGGGCCGCCCGTCGGCTGCAGCCCAACGCCAAGTATTGGCCTTCACCGAAGTGGTGACACATGACTGACCCCATCGACCAGCCGTGTCCGCGGCCGAAGCCAGCAAATCCGACGAGGCGGAAGGCGCAGTCTCACCGACTAGACAGAGGCTGGGAGAGGGGAGAGAGGGGGGGCGCGGAGACGCTGTTGGCGCCACGTCACGATGCAGGCGATCTATCTTACATCTCTGCTCATGCAGGCGAGGGATCGAGCGAGACACCGAGACCTATTGCGCACCCTCGGCAAGCCCGACTACGTCCGCCCAGTGTCCGTTGTGGACAAACAGCCCCTCTCCCGTCGGCAAGGCCGCAAAGAGAGGCATTTTCCGACCTTTGTTCGTCTGGCGGTGCTCTTGTCTCGGCCAGAGCGGAACGTACGCTGGTGGGAAAAAAGAAAACAAAAAGGAAGAGGGAAAAAAGAAAAACAGCGCGTGCGAAGCTGCGGCTGCGGCTGGGTGTGGGCGTCAGCTGACGGCGCTCTCGAGCTCAAGTTCAGATACACTCATACGCGCACACGCGCAGCTGATCGGCAGCTCGCACAGCTCAAACTGGCTAGAATGGGGCTGGGCCGAATCTGACAAATGGCCCTGCCGCGCTCCGTTATGCGGCTCACGGCTGGCTGGCCGGGCCCGGCATGATGCAGTCAACAGCGAAGTCCCAGCTGGGGGCTTGAAGAAGGACGAATTGGGGCAAGAGGCAGAGAACCAAGAGAGCCAAGTGAGCCACCAAGAGAACCAGAGAACCAGAGAACCAGAGAACCAGAGAACCACGGGCTTGTCTAGTTCGGGTGGGCCATATGCAGGTTGTGGCTCTGACGTTGGCTCCTTGGCTCCGTGGCGGCGCTCCGGCGCCAAAAGCTCCACGGCCCAAAAATTTGAAAGGGCCAGCCGTCTGACCGCGCAGCCCCGAGAGTCTGGGAGGAGGCGGAGGGAAGCGAACGCAGGGCGACGCACGGCGACGCACAGCGACGCTGCGTCCAGGTTCCTCCATTTTTTCCAAAAAAAAAACCCACTAACACGATAGTTATCGGCGCGGGGTTCGCAGAGGACTTTTGGTCTGCCACCGCCCTGCGATCTCACGAAAATGCCCTGAAAAAAAATGCCCTGCGATCGTACTCTTGCAGGCCGCAGCTGCAGTTACAGGCTGACTCCCCCCTCCCCTCTTTCCGGTACCCCCATGTGCCTGGCACCCGCCCGGCCAGACCAGGGCTTCCATGCAGACGTGGTTGCTGCGGGGTGGATCGCTTGCAGGCCGGCAGATCTGTAAGATACTTCTTTCTGCTAGGTGGCGCTTGCCAGACTCCATGTCTCCGTACGGAGTAGTCCTGTGCCTCTGTGAAAGGCGTTCCCCCTCCACCCCCGTCCACCCTCCTCACCCCCCCGTCCTTGCTGCAGATTCACGTTCTACAGAGAACTGTGCTGCAGCGGCCTGTACCATGGTTGCCCCTGGCGCGCCGACTGGAAAGGGGCGAAGAGAAAGGAAGTGAGGGGGGGGCGGGAAAAGGAGGAGAGGCGGATCGGCCGAGAGCCGGTGTTCAACTTTATTCATGTCTCGTCTCCGTTCCGGCCAGCGACGGCATACGACGCATGCCGCTGCTGGCGGACAGACTTGCTGGCCTCGGTGACCGCCCCGGTCGAGCTTTGCTGTGCTCCGTAATGTGCTGCATCCTGGATCAGCCCTGAAGCTGCCGACTGCACTAAGGGACGCTGGAGAGAGTGCGCGCGTTTGGTCCACTTGGTGCATGTCTCTCTGCTCGGCTCTCGCTTCCTGCTCCAGACAAGCACCAGAGACGTGGCCGTCTGTGGCTGATCGCGCTGCCGCTCTCTGCGCCCTGCAGCTGCCATGGGCCACCGAGCCCGACCGACGATCAGCCGTGTGCGTGTTGTCACCAGCGGTCAAACAGCATCCACCCCAGCCCTCGGCCACCCGTTGCAGCCAATCGCAGACACTGGCCATGCTTCCGTCTTGGGCCTTTTTGGCCTTTTTTGGCCCGTTTGGTCTTTTAGGCCTCTTTGGCCTGTTTGGTCTTTTTGGCCTGCTTGGTCTTTTGCGGCCGGCGCGCGGCGTCCGTCCTTGCAGCATGCTAGCAGCATAGCACAAGCCAGAACACGTAGCATCTGACAAAAACCCCCTCTCTCTCTCTGGGGACTGTCCCGGCCGCAGTCTTCCCGCAAGCACTTGCCTTGCTTTTCTTCGCGGAGCACACCATCTTTTCCACCCCCCCCCCTCTCCCCCCCTTTCCCCTCTCACCGGTGCATACAGATCTGAGTCGTCGCTTGTCTCTGCCGCCTGCATGCCCTGGCCAACGATGGTCTCAGCCGAGACCCCTCCAAGGCCCGCCCGCCCGCGAGCGCCCGTGAGCGCCCGTGAGCGCCCCGGCTGCGGCTGTCGGCCGCTTTCCTCAAGTCTTCTTCTCCCTGTGTGCGCGTTGGCCTGGCTGCCTACCAACCAGCGTGGAGCTGTCACGTTTTCGTTCAGCTGTCCGGCCCCACACCCCTCCACCCCTCCATCACATCACCAACTCCACCAGCCCCGCCCTTGATTGGAAGGAGCCCCTTCATGAATTCTGGACTTGCCTTGATATGCCAAAGAAAAAATTCTGCATGGGCAAAAGCTGACTGAAATCCCCCTCCCCGTTAATCCGGTCCTTGCCCTGCTCGCCTTCCACCTCCTACCGCTCCTTCTGTTTACGACGTTGGTGTCAGTCCGTTGCAACCCGCAAAGGCAACCGACCCACCAGGATCTGCATACTATTCCGTACTCGTACTGAGCCTTCGCCCTCGGTTACGACTTTGTTCGTGTGGCTGCCCGTCTGTGTTTTATTCATTCCTTGTCTAAAACAGAAACCCCGTTGCCTCTAGCCTCTTGCCTTAAAACCTGGTGCGCACACCCCAGATGTATTTATATACATATGTACAGACCGCACACACATATATATACTGCCAGCTCCCCTCTGACCTCTCTGCCTAGTCCTCTTAGTTTCCTTCCCCATCTTCTCTCAACCAAAATCTGATCGCCTTTAAACTACCGCCTAGTCCAGATCTATCTTGTAAGCTGCTTCTTTGAGCTGCCCTCCGACCCCTCTTCTTTTCCAGTCGGTCACTCCACGCCTCAAAATTTACTGACCCTTCTCTCCCGCCTCCAGCACCACCCAACCAGCACCATGGGCGTCACCAAGATTACACACCAGGAGGGCACCGGCCCCATCCCCGTCAAGGGCCAGAAGGTCACCATTGAGTACACTGGATTCCTCAAGGACACCAGCAAGCCCGACAACAAGGGCAAACAGTACGTGCCCTCCACCGCCGTTTCCGCTGGACGGCGGCCCCGGCTAACTATCTTGTGTGCAGGTTTGACAGCTCCGTCGGCCGCGGCGACTTCGTCACCAGCATTGGTGTCGGCCAGGTCATCCGGGGTAAGCCAAAGTCCTGATGCTTTTCCCCGCTTGCGCATCCACGTTAACCTGTGCAGGCTGGGACGAGGGCGTGACCCAGATGAAGGTTGGCGAGAAGGCCACGCTCGACATCACCAGGTGAGTCCTTTCCCCCACCTTTTCCCCCCTAAATGACATACCCTGACTCTTGCAGCGACTACGGCTACGGCGCACGGTAAGAGAAAAACATGAGACACCGCTCATCCCCAATCCCTATGGGCCGGAAACGATGGACGGGCCGCTAATTAAACTCGTCTGCTCCAGGGGCTTCACGGGTCACATCCCGCCCAACGCGGACCTCATTTTGTATGCGCCCTGTCCCATTCGCCCCTGCCCTGTTACTCGTGCTAACGCTGTGCCCCAGCGATGTCAACCTGAAGAAGGTCCAGTAGGGAAATCGTCCCCTCTAACCCGAGACGAACCGCCGCCGAAAAGCTGGAACATGTTACAACGTATCTTACGTCCGAGGCGGCACACGCGCATGCACAAGGACGGCCCTATCGGTGGAGCGCCGTTGCGAAGCACACGGGCTATTTCTATGTGTATTTGATTGACAGTCGCACGACATGGATAGCTGGAAATGCCAGCAGATGAATAGAACACCTAGGCGATCACTTTGCGAGCCAGACTGGCCCATAATCCGGAGCAGCCTGCTTGACTACGGAGTACGGAGTACGAGCACATGAAAGAACTCGTATGGGTACAACCCTTGTATTGCGATAGGGGGGAAGCTCTGCCAGCGTTGCAGGCAAAGTGGACCTTGAAACCGGCCGGCCGTCCAGCGTACTGTACCAAGTACCCAGTAGCTCTTACGGAAGTTGGATTTCCATAAAATTACCGGCCGTGATACTGTACGAGCACACCCCACGAGACGACAAACTACCGGATGCAACTGTTTTGCAATCATGCGAGCAGACGTCAGTCTGCTGTCCATGCGCATGAGCTGAGTTTTTGCGGCAGTAGGCCAGCTACAAAGTACGCCACCACGACTACTGCAGAGCCCAGAGGATCGTGGCATGATGGGTCGTTTCATGTCCTCGCAGTGGGCGGGGCAATCAAGGCGGCCAATCTGCCTCGGGAACAGTACGAGTCCCTTGGCAGAATCGTTGCTTACTGTGCTCGGGGCTCTGGACGGAACCAGAGGGAAGCGGCGATGAGGGGCGGCGGTGGCGTATTTTTTGCGGGGACCCAGGTTGGTCATCGCTGCCTGCTTGCTCATCAATGGCGCAACGGCAAACGGCAGTGACAATAAACAATCCAAGTTAAAAATCCAACAAAGCTCATAGCTTTCACACGTATGCGAAGCACTCTATGCGAGATAACATACCCTGAACACCTCACCGCTTTCGTTGCTCCTACACTTTGCGCTGCGTCTTCCAGGTGACCCCGCAGCCTAAAGCACTATCAACTGCTGGCGGGGTTGAGCTCCGTTTCTGTTTCGCAATCCCTCGTCATTTTGCTCTCTGGTTTTTCCCTCGCTGTCACCATCCACCTTCAAGCTGGGGAAGCGAAAACTATCGTCCGGCAGCTTGCCAGTCTCTACAAAACGCAAAATGGGGGTAAGTTTTCCCTGGCCGCTGTCCTCGTCCCGGATGGCTTCCCTGACCCTTGCCGCTCGCAGGACCCAAACTTGCCTGAAGTCGACCTCGTCACCAGGATGCAGGTCGACGAGTCTGTCGTTGCTGGCAGCGGCGAAATCGACGAGTCGCTCTACAGCCGGCAGCTCTACGTGCTGGGCCACGAGGCCATGAAACGCATGGGCGCCTCCAACGTGCTCATCGTCGGTCTCAAGGGTCTCGGCGTCGAGATCGCCAAGAACATCGCCCTTGCTGGCGTCAAGAGCCTCACCCTGTACGACCCGGCTCCAGTGGCGATTGCCGATCTTTCCTCCCAGTTCTTCCTCCGGCCGGAAGATGTTGGCAAGCCCCGCGATGCCGTGACCGCCCCCCGCGTCGCCGAGCTCAACGCCTACACCCCCATCTCCATCCACGAATCTACAAGGTGCCCCCGCTCTTCCCGTCTCGTTCCAGATTGTGCACAAAGCTGACTCTTTGCTCGCGGTAGCCTGTCCGAGAATCTCTCACAGTTTGACAAGTTCCAGGTCGTGGTCCTGACCAACACGCCCCTCCCTGTCCAGATCGCCGTGGGTGACTACTGCCACGAGAAAGGCATCTACGTCACCGTTGCGGATACATTTGGCCTGTTTGGATCCCTATTCTGCGACTTCGGCTCCAAGTTCACCGTCGCGGATACCAACGGCGAGAACCCCGTCAGCGGCATCGTGGCCGACATTGACGAAGATGGCGTCGTGTCCGCTCTGGACGAGACGCGCCACGGCCTCGACGACGGCGACTATGTGACCTTTTCTGAAGTCCAGGGAATGGAGGCTCTCAACGGCTGCGAGCCACGGAAGGTCACTGTCAAGGGCCCGTACACATTCTCCATCGGTGACGTCAGCGGCCTGGGCCAGTACAAGAGCGGCGGACTGTACCAGCAGGTCAAGATGCCCACGATTATCGATTTCAAGAGCATCTCAGCCTCGCTCAAAGACCCGGAGTTTGTCATGGCCGATTTTGCAAAGTTCGACCGCCCCCAGCAACTGCACATCGGCTTCCAGGCCCTCCATGCGTTTGCACAGACTCACAAACGCCTGCCACGCCCTCACAATGCCGAAGATGCCGCCGTGGTCCTGGGCTCTGTGCGCGCATTCGCTGTGGAGCAGGGTATCGATGCTTCTGATCTCGACGAAAAGCTCCTGACCGAGCTCAGCTACCAGGCTACCGGTGACCTCAACCCGACCGCTGCCTTCTTCGGTGGCGTTATCGCCCAGGAAGTGCTCAAAGCCGTGTCGGGCAAGTTCCACCCGATCAAGCAATGGCTGTACTTTGACTCTCTCGAGTCTCTGCCCACCAGTTTCGAGCGATCGGAGGAGCTGTGCAAGCCGATCGGCTCGCGCTACGACGGCCAAATTGCTGTTTTCGGCCTTCCATTCCAGGAGCACCTGGCCAACGTCAAGCAGTTCCTCGTTGGGGCTGGTGCTATTGGCTGCGAGATGCTCAAAAACTGGGCTATGATCGGCCTCGCCACTGGCCCCAAGGGCAAGATCATTGTGACGGACATGGACTCGATTGAAAAGAGCAACCTCAACCGACAGTTCCTTTTCCGGCCAAAGGACGTCGGCCAGATGAAGAGCGACACGGCGGCCAAGGCAGTACAGACGATGAACCCCGACCTGGTGGGCCACATTGAGTGCCTTCGCGAGCGTGTGAGCGCCGATACGGAGGAGATCTTCAACGAGACCTTCTGGGAGGGTCTTGATGGCGTGACCAATGCCCTGGACAATGTCGAGGCCCGCACGTACGTGGACCGGCGGTGTGTGTTCTTCCGCAAGCCGCTGCTGGAGAGCGGCACTCTCGGGACCAAGGGCAACACGCAGGTGGTGCTGCCGAACATCACCGAGTCCTACTCGTGGTCGCAGGATCCGCCTGAGCAGTCTTTCCCCATGTGCACATTGCGCAGCTTCCCCAACAAGATTGAGCACACCATCGCCTGGGCGCGCGACATGTTTGACAGCAATTTTGTCAAGACGGCCGAGACAGTTAACCTGTATCTGACGCAGCCCAACTACATTGAGACGACGCTCAAGCAGTCGGGCAACGAGGTGGCCACTCTGGAGACGCTGCGTGATTACCTCAAGACGGACCGGGCTCTCATTTTTGAGGACTGCGTGAGCTGGGCGCGGATGCTTTTTGAAAAGCAGTACAACAATGCTATCCAGCAACTGCTGTTTACCTTCCCGAAGGACTCGATGACGTCAAGTGGCACACCGTTCTGGTCGGGCCCGAAGCGAGCTCCGGATCCGATCGTGTTTGACCCGGAGAACCCAACACACTTCAGCTTCATCGTGTCGGCTGCAAACCTGCATGCGTTCAACTACAACATCAACGTGCAAGGCAAGACCAAGAGCGATTACATTTCCGCGATAGAAAACGTCATCGTCCCTGATTTCTCGCCCGACCCAGGTGTCAAAATCCAGGCCGACGACAAGGACCCGGTACGTGGAATGGTGGCAGCAGCGCGGATGCGAGATTTCAGTAGCTAACACCAGAACAGGACCCGAACGCAGGAGCATTTGACGACGAGTCTTACCTGAAGACGCTCGCTGAATCGCTCCCGGCGCCGAGCTCGCTGGCCGGTTTCAAGCTGACGCCTGTCGACTTTGAGAAGGACGACGACTCCAACTTCCACATTGACTTTATCACGGCAGCCAGCAATCTGCGAGCAGAGAACTACAACATTGAGCCGGCAGATCGGCACAAGACCAAGTTCATTGCGGGCAAGATCATCCCGGCCATTGCGACGACGACCGCTCTGGTCACGGGCCTAGTGATCCTGGAACTGTACAAGGTCGTCGACGGCAAGACGGACATTGAACAGTACAAGAACGGCTTTGTCAACCTGGCACTACCTCTGTTCACCTTTAGCGAGCCCATTGCCAGCCCCAAGATGCACTACCAGGGTCCGGACGGCAAGGTCACGCTGGACAAGATCTGGGATCGGTTTGAGCTCCCCGACGTGACGCTACGGGAGCTGCTGGACAACTTTGAAAAGCGCGGTCTGACGATCTCGATGCTGAGCTCTGGGGTCAGCCTGCTCTATGCATCTTTCTTCCCTGCCGCCAAACTGAAGGACCGGTATGCGATGAAGTTGAGCAAGTTGGTGGAGACGGTCTCGAGAAAGCAGATTCCGGAGCACCAGAAGGAGGTGATTTTCGAAGTGGTGGCTGAAGACGTGAACGAAGAGGATGCGGAGGTGCCCTTCATCACGGTCAAGGTGCGGTAGTCAGGATCAGCAAACTCGGGACCTGGGCATTGGATTTCATCAGTATCGGCTGCTTTCTGCGGGGGGATCCGTAAGCTGTGAGAGCCCGAGAGCATTAGACAACCATTAGAAAATGTCTAAGCTCTATGAAAAATCGGCCCTAAAATGCTGCTGGACCGTGCTGGAGATTACAAACCAGATCTGTACCCCGTAATAGGGCGCTTGGTGCACCTTGGTAAGAACGGTACAATCTACTTACGTCACCATTTGTAACATAAGCTGTGTAGAGGGGAGGCGGGGAACTGACGAGAGTAGAGTGTAATAGGTGCTAAGCATATTTGTAAGTGGAAGAAAGGCCCAAAGACACAGCTGCGATGGATTAGCTACCGCTGACTGTAACCGTTGTAATACTATGTATTTTGCGACCATTTAACGGCCCGTTTCCCGGCCGTTTTGATCGCATCTCGAGCTTCCCCACCAACACAGCTTTTGAGGATCCCCGGATGCATGCCGTGGCCCTCCGTCCAGTGACCGCGCACACCAGCATTATCGCCCTGTTCCGTGCCGCTACGAGGGAAAGCAGCCGCCGCGTGTACAGCTCCGCTTCGATACCGATACTCGCAAAATTGGCAGCGAGCCCGAGAGGATTCCACAGCAGCACGAGTTTTCGCATTGCGCCGTCCAAAATGGTGAGTCTTGCCTGGCCCTGAGCTCTGTATCGGTTCGGCGATGGCTGATATAATCCTTTCTTTCCTCCTACTCTCTAGGCCACCCGAAGCTTCAAGCTCACTGACTGGGTCGACCCCAAAGACAAGTCGGGCGAGTTCAAGCGTCAGGTCAGCTCGTTCCGCGACTGGATCGGCCGTCCGTCCACCGAGGGCGGCGAGGTCGAGTTCCCGGTCGAAAAGGACCGGTACCACCTCTACGTCAGCTATGCGTGCCCTTGGGTAAGAGCGCCCCCCCCATTGTGTTCTGTCTTGTCTCGGATCGACGCACTCGAGGAACATGACTGACTGGACCCCCCCCCCCCCCCCC